>OMKI01038046.1:13976-25961 GCA_900302315.1 Phycis blennoides
AGTGAGTAAGTGAATGTAGGTGTGTGTACGTGTGTGAGTGAGTGTGTGTGTGTACATGTGTGTGTGTGTGTGTGTGTGTGTGTGTGTGTGTGTGTGTGTGTGTGTGTGTGTGTGTGTGTGTGTGTGTGTGTGTGTGTGTGTGTGTGTGTGTGTGTGTGTGTGTGTGTGTGTGTGTGTGTGTGTGTGTGTGTGTGTGTGTGTGTGTGTAGCCAGGTGTTTTGATAGATAGCCTGAAGAAGGCTGTCATTTGTCTTCATAGATTGGTCTACATGTCCTGGCAGGACCCAAGATACCAAATACAGTCAATCATTGGCTGTGCTCATATCTGTACAAACATTTCATTGGAGAAGCTATTTAGTAGGCCGACTCATAGAGATTTTTCCCAAGGCAATGTTTAAATGCTTTACACTATACGCATATCATATGAATATTGTCAAATGTAGAATGTGTAGTTTGCTATCTCAAGTTCAACCAGGCTATATATTATGCAGTGAACTGTGAGCATGGCTGTTCTATCTAGATGCCAGTCACTGCAACTATCAACTCATGTTAAATAGTGTGTCTCTGTGTTAACATAACCCCAGTGCATTACACTTGGTTTGTGTATATTCTGGTTCATGGGGCCAGACTCCTACCCCACACAACCCCAATCATCCACCACTGCACCGGTGGATCACCGTGATTTTTTTTTTTTTTTGTGCTTATTTTCCTTTCATGTCCCAATTTATTTCCCCTAACTTGAAATGTAGGCGTCTTAAAACAAAAGACTGGTTTATTTCCCCATCTCCGACCTGTGAGGTCACAGCCCCGTGTCCGTGTTATCGGCGCTGCTGGGCTGGGGATGACGACACCTTTGCTCCGCCCCAATGCAAACTCGCTGTTTGCGTTCATTTCATTCTTGTTCTCATTCCGAGCATTCTTCGCATCTCTGTCAGTCCGACTGCGTTTTACGTACACCTTCCTGGCTGGCCCAGAAACAATACAATAACTTTACACAGTTTTCCAATATCAATAATATCACATCTAAAAAAAAATCAAAAGAGGTGATTTATATGAATGTCAATAACGGATGTGTTTGAGGTAAGTTTCAACGTAGTTAATGATATGCAAACAGATCGCAGACTTCATGCTCTTGAAATATTGATTCATTTTGTCTTATTAAAATAGCAATGTAGCGATTCTAATCAGTTCGTCCCATATTGTTTAAGAATGTCCATCGATGAGATGGCCGATGTTCCTGGTGTTGCAACAGGGTGCTCACTTGGTCCTCTGTTGTGGCAGACTGCTCTCACACGGCACCAAATCTTTGACATTTTTCACATTTTTGGAAGAAGCAGACCACACGCCCTATACCTCCGAGTGTAACGCTTAAGGTTGCGCGACAGAGCATCGGAGAGTCTCCAAACAAAAAGATTGTAATCGAGCGATAAGTAGTGCCTGCATGAGTTTTGGACAAGATGACGGATAAAAACGGAGGTGTTTTCCTCTCCATAGTTGGATCCGCCGCCGGGAGTTGGAGATTTCACCGGAGCGTTTTCGGAAAGCTACAAGCCCGTCTTACGAGACTTGTTGCTGCAACACATCTGGCTGTGCGTTGTTCTGATCGTCGTCCAAGTTTGCGTGAGTATATTCCGTGTATTCCCCGGGATGCCGGAATGCCTCCGACTCCATGTTCCACCAGGGATCGGTTCAGACGGAGACAGACACGTATCGCTTGCTTTGCACAAAACACGCAGTTCCATATCCCAAACAACAATATGTACACATTCACAATTTTTTTTTTAATTTGCGTCTGGTTATTTAGGCCTACTCTTGTTTCAAGTTGGCATGGATTCCGACAAATGTTTCAGAATAAAAGTGCCATGTAATTGATTTCTTTTAAGCAACTCCTATTTATTCGAAATAGAAACGGGTGTGTAATGGGAACCCTTAACGCTAAAGGGTGAAATCGACAGGTTATTCAGACGGATAGCCTGTGCTTCCACACGTTTTCGGGCAGCCTTTATTCGGGCTTCCTTTTCCCATATCCGCCTTTCTTCGGGATGAGCCTGCTCAGCTGGGACTGAAGCAGGCTCACAGCAGGGAAGGACGGGCTGCTCCCCACCGCGGCCGAGCAGGCTGGTGCTAAGTTTACCCTCACTTTACCATTATTTCGCTGTCCGTTTTATAAGAGTCGTAGTAATGTGCAGTAGTGAACGCGTCACAACTCGATAACAACACGCGGTGTTTCTGTCAGCGGTATATGGATGTCATGTTTCCAGCCCCACGGTGCAGTTGTTCTACTTTGCTGTAGGAGACACCTTTAGACTTTCTCCTTTGATCGAATCCATAAAGACAGCTCGGTTTTGTGGATATTCTTTGCGATCGATTTCAAAGTATTTTATTCAAGGGCATAGCCGTATGTGGGATATTGTGGTACGTTATTTAGCTTTCCACCGACAAAAACAATGTTAATTATTTAACTTGTAGTGACAGGACCAGTAATCAGAGAACAACAGATGGATTGGTAACAGACGTATTTGATTTTAGTGACTGTTGATATTCTTTTGGCGTTCTTTTATATGTTGAAATGGTAACCGATATGTGTATCCAAAACTGAGTTGCTTAGATTTGTACTACATTGTGTTGTCTCTTAAATATATATAAAGGGATTTTGATAAGGCAGTTCAAAAACCTGTTATTACAGTTACTTGTTGCTTCTCATACGTAATAGGTTGTATTTGTCTATTTGTATGATGGCTGATATTTAAAACATACAGGGAGTATTCTTTCAGGCTTAATCCAAACATCTTACAATTGTAAGAAATAAATCTGCCTGCAAGGAAAAGAATAGAGTGAGCCAAAGATACTTTGTTTTCAGCTTATGCAACCATTGGACCTGTTGGACGATAGCCTGAATGGCCTTTTCAAAAGAATAGGATATTGTCTTTGCTGAAGCACGAGTCTCTGCTTTGAAAAGTCGGATTTGAGCCCATATTCTGTATTGCTTAAAACTAACTTAGTCACATTTAAATATTGTTCAGTTATTTACGATGTAATGCCCCATTGGTTGATTTACATATTACATATTACATACATATTATCTGACCACAGTTGCATGGTTGTCTCTTTGTTTGTCTGTCCGTCATTGGAATAGTTTGAAGCAAGAATGCTGTATTAATGATGTTTACAGGTTTTAGAACCTGTGGGGCATTGTAATACTGTAACTGAATAACTGCAAGTTATGGAAACATTTCATACTAAAAGCAAACAATAGTATTATGTAGACCTAATGTCATTAACTATAACCTTACTTTTCTATTAAAATGATTTTACATCATTTTGTATAACTTAACCTGCCTAACATCAAAGCTATGCAAATTGTATGCAAGAGGAAAAAAAATCTCTTTCAACCATTGCACTAAATCAGATTTAAAATGGCGTTCAAATTTGAACTGCTGGCGTATTTATAACTGTGTACTCTGTAGACCACCACTGTGGTCACAGACTCAGTTAAACACGCAGATATTTAAGAACCATCCAAAAAACACTATCTAGCCTGACAGCTAGATATTCAATTTATTCACTTATAATTATACATGTGTATCATTCAATGATACAAGTGACCAGTAAGTGTGATTTTGGACTAAGCCGGTCAGAGGAGATGCTATGAAAATTTCAATGTTGGTTGAAAAATCAATAGATATGCCTGTTCAAATGATAATCATGTGAATGTTGGCTGTGGAGATAGTTTGAATTTATTTATAGTCCCAGCAAAAAACAAGGACATTTAACCGTTTTTCTTTTTTTGCTGGGGAAAAAAAGACGTTAAATACCAATTTTGTTTTCCATAATTGAATCTCAAACATATTTTTTTGTCATTTGACTAACATTGCAGTAAAACATATTTCATCCCCGTAGCATCTGTAATCTCCTCATATCTAAATGAAGGATATTCATTGTTACGCAGATGATAAATGAAAAGGTGTCAAAGCAAGGCCGAATGCCTGCCATGCTGAGCAGTGGAGGCTGGCTGTACAGAGAGGAACACTCCGGTGGGACTCAGAGTGTGTGCCCTGAGGTAAACCCAGGGCGAGGAAGGGGGATTGCAGAGTACAGGCAGCTGTGGAGCGCTGAGAGCAGGCCCCCAGTGAGGCCAGCGTAGAACGCCACCAAAAAGGAAAAGTGGGCTCAAAGCCGCTGACGTCATCTAAGTAAATCTGCTTCAGCACCGCAGTTGTAAAATGACCGCCGGCTCCCGAGTGCACTTTGGCCCTGTCAACAACCTCAGCCCTGGCTGACGAGGCGGTCGGGATATTACTTTTTTCCACGATACGCGTTGTTCTGGTAAATATGATATGGCGATGCGTGTCCGCGGTTGGACCGGATCGTAAAGCGGGAGGCGCCGTGGTCACCCCCAGTACTGCCGCTCTGGCCCGCAGGTCCGAAGGGATCTCCTTAAGATAGCGATGAGAGTAGTACGTAAGGTGTTAGCATGTTGTTTAAATGAAGGAACACCTTGAAATACATGTGAGAATGTAGTTACAAAAGCAAAAACAAAAGCAATCATCATATTCAGACTTTTTGTCAGAGAGCAGTCATTTAGTTATAATTTGTACCATTTGTTGCTGAAATCACACCCTTATTTGGAGAACGACATACAATGTGAAGCCCTTGATTTGACACAGATGAAAAGCAATGTATAATCCATGAATCACTGAATGAGTGAGTTTCTGAAAGCACCAGAAACACTTGAGTTCTCGGGCAACAGTCGAAGCAGGAGTTCTAAGCCTCGCCAACGTCCTTTAGTCCTGAGCAGTAGGGGCTTAGATTCTAGCCTCCTGCTGACGAAAGGAAAACATGCAGCCCTGACACAAATGGACCAGGTCACATTCATTGCAGCTGTTTTTATACCTGGCTTCTATTTAGATATGACCTATCCGGCCCCTTGGAAACCACACTCATCCTAAACAATATATTTCATAGAAATGCTGTATGGTCAAAGCAGACACAAATCAATGCGTCTTCTCTGAAGTTTTAGTCATATTGCCATGAGTGTAAAACCACCCACAAGCAACACATGGATTTCAAAGAATTCAACTGAATTGAAGAATGAAGAATGGGAGAGTTCAGCTACCCGTGGCTTTCATTGTTGTTGTCTTCTTGTTTTGGTCCGTCACCAAACACCGTGGATTGCAGCGCCTCTCGTATCATCTCTTGCTCAACATTTTTGTTGGCTAACTAACCAGAATATTTGAGAAGAATTGCCTCTCAGGAAGGCATGGCTGCGTGTGCAGAGGTAGACCTCCGTCTAGGGGGAGAAGGTGAAGAATAGGTGAACAACACATATTGAAGTTAAGATCCGGTGATGAAAGTGGTCTATTGCACTAATTATGCCTCTATTGGTTTGGTGTAATTATATGGATTGGGGGGGGGAAAAGTGTAGCCTGTGGAAGAAAAAAAACCTAAAAACAATTGCAACTTTCAAAAGATTGACTTCATTCTGAATCCAAAACGACTGTGAAACACTGACTGGCAGGTCTTGATACAACATGCCACCGCCCCCCATGTACAACATGGGGGGGGGGGGGGGCATGACTGAACGATTCCTGTTGCTCTTTTACATCTGTGATGCAGGACAACAACAACCCAAAGTGTAGTAAAAGGTTGGCGACGAAATAAAGTCATTTAAGAGGAGGAGGAGGTGGAGGTGATGAGAACCCAAAGAAGGAGCCATTTGTAGAGTCCAAAGCTAATGGTGGCCGTCGTTGTCATTTCTGTGATTTGTTTTGTCATACCCGTGCGCACGTGTCCTGAATGAGCCAGCGGGCCGTGCCTCATTCTGCTCTGCTCTCATAACTGTCAGGAGAGCCTTTATCTGATGGACCTTTATTTACAGCTTCAATTTCCTGAGCTTCTCGTGGTCCGCCTTTCTCCACACCAGTGTGACATTGGGGCGTCCGCGGCCTGGAATGCATCGCATATTTTTTTGAAAGGAAAATATTTTCCAAGCTTTCATTACATCTCCTGTTCAGATAAGAAATTATTATTTTTTGTATTATCAGAATTTTTGCGGCGTTAGACACCCAAGGACAGGGATGCATTTGTAGAACACCCTGGAGAGATACGTTCTCCGGTTCCAGACACATGGGCGCAAAAACCTTAAAGCAGCGCTTCTTTGTCGGACTGGACACCTCATGTGTTGATCACGTCAGGACAGTTGTATCTGTTTTTGGGTAGCAAGCAGGTAGACAGGCCTGTGCTGACAGCACCTGTAAATCAATGTGCCTCGCTGACAGAGATTGATCCCAGTGTCCAGACTGCTGCTGGCTGGAAGGATCCCGGTCTGGTGTTTGAGTGGGATGATGTTGGACAGATTCCTTGCACCTAAGCGTGCTAGTTTAAAGAGGCATGAAATAAACACATGGTCTTTGCCAATAACTGGAGGAGCATTGGCAAGCTTGCCAGCGACTCCAATGGACCTTTGGAAATTGGTATTGAAAAGCTTGCTCATTCATTCATCAGGACTCTATAGCCTGTAGATTTTTTTCATTAAAACTTGATATAGTCCTTTGTATGGTACAAAATTCTCATTTGATTTCATATATAACAGTCTTTAGAAATATTTCCATTATTACTTTGGTGATTTGCGTTTTTCTTTTTCCGCATTCAATTTCTTTTTGTCTTAGTATACATTTGCAGTGTGGTTAGTTTTTCTGTCAAATGCTTAGTTGAGAGGCTTGTTTTTAATGCTGGCTTAATCTAGACGTTGGGTTCAGGCAGAACTATTTTTTATACCAGATAAAGGAATAAAATAGCATATTCCCAGAGATGTTACATGCACATATTTCTGAAGATTCCTTTCTTTAACACCGCCCGCGTAGGTCCTCACTGATGGATGTTATTCCAGAGTTAATTAACCTGCTTTAATGACATCATGAAATTGGAAATGGAATTCCATCTATGCATGTCATTGTGCATGTGCAAGATGGGGGGCATATACTACAAACACTAAATTGAATAGTTTTGACAGCCGCAGTAATTAAGAAGGACAGGATATGTCTTTACAACATGCAGAATCTTGTAATCACCTGGTGATTATAGTTTTCAACATTGTGGACTTAACTGCTGTGAGCCATTATGGGATGCACGAAAGTCATTCACTGAGTCATTATTGCACCCTCTAAGATAACGGGCACAAAAGAACAAAATTACATTTGAGACCTCTCATCTGTTATTTCATTACCTTGCTGTGCCTGATGGGTAAAATGGGTTTCTCTTAATTTAAGAAGCTGGATTCCAGGTAGGCGAGTGGTTTATGTAATCTGGCGATAAGTGTCATCTCTCTTAATGCCATGTCACCGCTACCCCACTCCCCTACCACCCCCAGTCACGTGTTGCATTGTCACCCCTTCCCCATCACACAAATAGGTCTATTTCCATGGTTCCCACCTTGTAAAGACAAGAGTATGCAATTATCCATTGGCCTCATGTGTTTCTACAGATGACATTCATACCTTCCTCCGGTTGTCATAATTAGGCCTGGGATTCTGGAGCACTTAGAGACCACATCAATAGGCAACTCCGCCAGGTTATTCACACGTCTCCCATCGCCAAAGTAGCCGTAGGACACAAAAGAAACAATGCACAGCTAGCTAGTTATCCGTAGCGACGTACCGAGGCATGGCCGGGGGAACAACATGTTATCACCGCCGATGTTACTTTGTCACATGTATGATGCGTTAATAAGGATTCTCACATTCCTCGTATGGGGGTTTTTTAACATTTAAAAGATAACCCTTTTTAAGGGGATGAAGGGAGGCATTCGCATGCTGTCGTCCACGCGCCCGCGGATGGACAGACCGCCGTAAACACCCACGCCTTCCTCTCTTTGTAGTTCTTCGCGTTTTCTATCCGATCGCACATTAAAGTGGTGATTAAACCACGGTGCATCGTGGGATGTTGAGTCTTGAGAAATCACAGAAACTCAAGCGAGAGGCAGAGTGCCAGAGTTCTGTGGCTAGCCGTGATGGGGTGATAATTATTCCCTCTACTTAATGGTCTGTTGTTGGAGAATTAATGATCTATGATCACATAGGTCACAGTAGCATGGCAACACCAACCAGAACTGATTCTGTATCGGGACTGGCTCCGAGGTGGGGTATGGGAGACATGCGTATCCCTGAAATGTCAATCACATGTTAGCTTTTGTCCCACCTGAGGAAAGTCATTGTGTGGAACGATTGTTGTATGTACCGCTGGAAGTTGGATTTAAAAAGATTTTGATGCAAAGACTTTGCACATGCAGACATTTTGCCTCTCCGGTTCTTGCTGAAGATACTGCCATCGTTTGTCACCAACAGACATCATAACACCGTACACAACATTGTGTGTTAGCATGCAGCTCTGTAAGGAGTGCCAGGCGCAGTGGACAGACCCACTCAGCAGCTCTGTAGAATATGCGAGACAAGCCGATGGCCGCGGCATTTGATTGAAGCTAGAGATACTATCATCACGGTGATGGTCTGACGCAAGGAATCCATAATATAATTCACAGATAATATGAACTCTTTTTATACACTATGTTCAGTTCACAAACATATAGACAAAGACAAGCAAACAGAACAGGATCGTACAGAGAGTACGACGGTGAAGTAATGTCATCTGTTATTACAAGTATCCTTTTGAAAATAGAAATTAGTGTGTGTTGCACGTGCTAATGTTCTGTAAGTTCACGTTCACATGTTCTGTAAGACGCGTTATCTTGTCATCGTTTCATTATTCTGTGCCTGTTGAGTGCTCTGGACAATAACAATGCCCCGGCTCACACACACTCTTACGTTTCACACACGCACAGACACACACACACGCACACAGACACACACACACACGCACACGCACGTGCACACAAACTCCAGAAGCAATATGTTGTATGCTGAGTGACGGCTAGGCACACACTACAGAGTTTATACATCACATGTCTATCACAAGGAAATCACCACCTTTTCATCAAGGGAAATTGACATTTGGTTGAAAGCAACCGCGGCATGTTTCTTTATTTTATAACATATTCTTTGTAATTTCCTGCTGGGAATGTGTTTGCTTGCTAAAATGCAACATTTCTCCTCAGATAATGTATCGTATCAAATGGCATCCTCACTTTTCAATCACCTTTATTTAAGCAAACTGCCCTGGCCAGGCGTAGTAGCCTATATCGAAGTGATACCAAAGTCGTACATAAAATAAAGTTAAAGTGTGTTAGAGGCCAGAACATGTCTTAATAACGTGACGACATGCGGCTGTATAATGATAATGATATAATGATGTTAGACTAGTATGTTAAGGCTTGCATACATTCCCTTTACAATGTTGACCAATGAGTCATCGCTGAGAGCCGCACCAGGCCGTCATCCATGTTCTCTTTTAATAACGTCTTTATGAACATTGCATTATAGATACCGTTCACGCTGAAAGGCTCGGCCAAAACAGCCTGTATTCTGCGATGTTGTCAATATGAATGAGATTAAGGCTTTAGTGAGTGGACAACACTCTCCCTCTGCCTCAAATCCTTTCTCCCATCACATGGACAACAGCGGATTCATCGAGACTCGAGTCCACGTCAGTCAAACAAAATGACTGACGTCGCATTTCTTAAAAGCGCCAGCAATGCCTCACAGATGAATGCCACACAGATGACTATGAGATGTCGCGACACGATAGTTATGTGTGTGTGTGTGTGTGTGGTGCATAAGTTTTGTGTCAGGGCAAAGGCTAGAGTTGCTGGTTCAATAATTCATTGCCTAGCATCCCAGTAGCAGTATTCATTTCCCCGTGTGAAGTGCGTGGACACCACCTGTGGCGGTGAGAATGGCGAAACGGGCCCGCGTGAAATCAATACAGCAGCCGCTGGACGTGCGGCACGGGATGAATCCGGATGCACGCTAAACGGCGGAGTTTATAGCACTGCAGGAGGAAGACGGCCCTGCCAACGATGAGGGTGAAGAGTACCTCCGTCGCAGGGCAGGGCCGTGTATCTCGCGGGGGCTGACGCACCTTTTTTTTTTTTTTTTTTGCGAGTCCCCGACATGTTTTTGTCATTCAGATCTAATCTAATCTAACGGCAGTCGTCGTCGTTTATTGCATCATGGCCCGGGACCAGGTTTTTAACGCTCATTACTGTTGAGTAACACCGCTCGCTGGGTTAGCGGGGAGCGCTGCGAACAAACAGAGCGCCCGAGCTTCTTCGCGCTGCGGACGGGAATGTTTTTCCCCCTCCCTCATCAGTTTGGGAGCTCGTTCTGCAGCGTCAGCGGGAAAGAACACAAAAACGGAATTCAGTAAAAATCCCTCCTCCCTCTGCTGGGAGCTTTTTTTGTATGCTCCCCCCCCCCCCCCCCCCCCCCCCCCCCCCCCCCCCCCCCCCCCCCCCCCCCCCCCCCCCCCCCCCCCCCCCCCCCCCCCCCCCCCCCCCCCCCCCCCCCCCACCCGCCTCACCCCCATCCCCCCATCCAGTCTCACCGCCCTCACGAACTGACACACGCTAGGAGAAACATATGCCGCTATTCCCACTTACCGACAGCTTGTGCTGCTTATAAAGAACGGAGCTCAGCAGTTGCACGGCGGAGAAGAAGGGGGAGATTAAGGCAACGGCTGCAGAAGGGTGCCGGTTAAAACGTTTATGTGGAAACACAATATAAGCACACGTAATTGGACATTTAAAACAACGGCCCATGCTGAAGTGCTGGGAAGGCTTCAACCAGGACCTGGTGTTCAGGTGGCCAGATGCCCTGTTATCTTGATGCTGTCACAATATTATTATGGGAGTGTTTGCTGGTTTGATGAACGTATTGTGTCATTTACCATTTGTAATCTAGTTTAGCGCCAATATGATAAATAATTGAAAAAAGCTTTAACAGTCAATGTAATATTTGTGTCTTGTCTCACACACGTGGCAGCAAAATATGCAAACAATTGTTCCAAAGTTGTATTGTGGTTAGGCTCTCTGTGCACTGGGCCTTCTGTAAAACAACGGCAGTTTCATGTTTAGAAAATGTGCCAAAGAATCATCTTGTTTGTTTTCATTGGCTCAAAAACTCACTAGTTTCAAGTTACTGCTATGACACTCTCTAAGCAATGCCAAACTTAAGAGAAAGAATGGGTTTATTCTATGCATCATTTAAGAGGAACTAACCCAAGCCTCCCTCACTCTGCTGGGCCTCCGCCATGTACAGTAGTGTACAGTAGTCCAGTAGTCCCGCTCCAAAACACGCTGAGCTCTCAAAACCTGCATGTCCTTGTTGCATCCACATGACATCGCTCAAACGGACTATGGTGTTGGCCGCGTCTCCGTGCTCTCCTCCGTACCGGTTCTGTTGGGCTGCTGGGGCTGACGGGCCTGGGGGGGGGTGGATGGAGGCAGCTGCCCCTCTCTGTCTTGTGTGTGTGCATGTGCGCGTGCGTGCGTGCGTGCGTGGTGCCGCGGTCTGATCTTGCGGCTGCGTTGCCCTCGTCTCCTCCAGGGCTCGCCCCAGTCCGGCCCAGGCCCCGTCCCCCCCCCGGCCCCCGACCGCCCCGCCGCCCCCCCGCGCCACCATGGACCCCGGCAGCTGGAGCGGCAGTGAGAGCCCCGCGGAGGACCTGGACCGGCTGAGCGACTCGGCCGACAAGCCCATGGACAACGACGCCGAGGGCGTGTGGAGCCCCGACATCGAGCAGAGCTTCCAGGAGGCCCTGGCCATCTACCCCCCCTGTGGGCGCCGGAAGATCATCCTGTCCGACGAGGGCAAGATGTACGGTGAGTACCGGCCCCGCCCCCCCCTCATGGCTGTCCACCGGGGGGGGGGGGGGGGGGGGGGGGGGGGGGGGGGGGGGGGGGGGGGGGGGGGGGGGGGGGGGGGGGGGGGGGGGGGGGGGGGGGGGGGGGGGGGGGGTGGGTGGGGGTGGGGGGTGGGGGGGTTGGGGGGGAGCCCGACGTCAGCTGAGAGACGAGTCTCGTGGCCTCTCTGC
>OMKI01038051.1:7597-19980 GCA_900302315.1 Phycis blennoides
CAGAACTGACCCAGACTTTCAATAAACATTAAAGCAACAATGATTAGGCACTTTCAAAGTCGTACTTTATTTTTTCTTATAGTAAAAGAAAGTAAAACAGCTCTCTCTCTCTCTCTGTCTCGCTCGCTCTCTCTCTCTCTCATAGTAGCAAAAGAAATGTGAAAAGTTGTATCAAGCTTCCGAGAAACTAAACAAAAGATTTCACATGAAAAGTAAGAGATATGGCGATGGCTCCAGAAGTCTCACGGGGAGATGACGCCCTCTAGTGGACAAAGCTGAAATCGTCACCGTGACATCCAAGCGAACGGAGACAATTATGACAACAAAATATTTAATGAAAAATAAGGAATGTAACAAGAAACAAACACGTCCTCCTTCTCACCTGATGTCTGCATGACACTGTATTTAAAGGGCGATACTTCCACCAATCAAAACACTCCCATAGCACCGAGCGTGACATCACCTGGTACTAAAGCGCCCTCTGATTGGCTGATCCATGCGTCCCGTGGGTCAGGGGGGGGGATGTAGTGTAGCCATGTTGGGACAAAGCGAACAACAAACTAAACGCTCTGCATGCTTCAGGTCAGGGCTGCACGCCCTGACATCACACCAGGGGGGCCAATCAGCATCCACCGTGAGATTCTGTTCTGAAGAATTAGTTCTGTTTATTTTCCAGACGACCAGCGAGCAGAGAGTCGTCTGGCACCACAAAAAAGGAGTTTTTATCTACAAGCAGAAAGAAAAGCAAGACGAGGGAAAAGTAGACGGGCCGGATCTGGCCCGGATCTGGGCCGGATCTGGGCTGAATCTGGCCTAGATCTGGGCTGGATCTGAGCTAGATCTGGGCTGGATCTGAGCTAGATCTGGGCTGGATCTGGGCAAGCTCTGGGCCAGATTCGGGCATGATCCGTGGCATCTCATTCCTTTGCCACGGGGGGGGGGGGGAGGAGTTATCTCCAGTCTGTAAAGTCACTGCGCGGGCAGCCAATAAGAGCCCTCACTCTCTCTCCCTCCCTCTGAGTCCAAACCTGCTACCGTGGCAACCCCTCCCACCCCCTCCCACCCCCTCCCCCTCCCCCATCACTTGGTGAAGGCTGCCACCACAGCCCACAGCAGCTCGTTAGCGTTGGGCTTCATGCTCTCCCCCTCGGGCTCCAGGTCCAGCAGCTGGCGGACCCTCTTCATGGCCAGGTCGTACTGCTCGTCCAGCAGCGGCGCAAAGGCGTTCTCCAGCACGTCCGACGAGTGCGCCAGGAAGATGAGCGCCAGCAGCCGCTTGTCCATGCGCTGCGGGTCGTTGACCCAGCGCTCCAGGACCGCCTCCTGGACCTTCTTGATCAGCCGCTGTTTGATGGTGTTGTTGGTGAGCGGGTGGGTGGTCATGTCGAACAGCAGGAAGTTCTGCTTCTCGGTGGTCAGGACGCCCTTCTCCACCAGGTTCTTAGCCAGGCGCTCGCGCACGTTCCTCAGCTGGTAGTGGAGCTTCAGGGGGTTCCACGTCTCCCCTGGAGGAGAGAGTAGCACGCACGCGCACACGCACACGCACACGCACACACACACACACAGGACCATTCAGACCTTTAGTGGAGCTTCAGAGGGTTCCACGTCTCCACG
Organism: Phycis blennoides; assembly: GCA_900302315.1. Lineage (NCBI taxonomy): Eukaryota > Metazoa > Chordata > Actinopteri > Gadiformes > Phycidae > Phycis > Phycis blennoides. The sequence continues at coordinate 9,212 of OMKI01038051.1, forward strand.
GAGGAGAGTGGATGAACACGCTCAAGCACCCTTCAGAATCCCACCCTGAACACATTGAAAGACAAACATTTAAATACTTGATTCAAAACCCAATAAAAGCGATAGTTGCCCGCATGCCCAGCGTTGGCCTCTCACATTCTGGACACGCTAGCCAGGAGCTGCCTGAGTTAACAGAGCTCAGTCAATGCTGATGAGTTCCTTCAGATGCATGGACTTGCTAGCCAGGAGCCAACTCACCGCTGAGCAGTTCGATCCAGCTCTGCACCGTCTCCGGTGGCTGCGTCTCCTTCACGTGTCTCAGAGCCTCGTCCAGCAGGACGTCCCCCGTGGGGGCGTCGGACTTACACACCACCTGGAGAACGGACCAGAGGAGAAGGTTCACATGCAGAGGAAACCCGGTTTGGCAGGAGTAACCAGATCATGGTTGCATAGCCACGAGGGGATCCAGGAAAGCTGGTTTCTGTGGGGTTTCTGGTGTGCACGTAAACATGCTGTCACAGTATTGGTTTGGACTTGACCACCAGACACCGTGGAATAAAATAATTAAATAAATACATCTCTTTTCAGTTGGGGCAAAACAACGTCAAGCAACGTGTCCAACGTGACGTGAGATCGAGAGCAGTGGACCAAATCTAGAGCAGTGGACCAGATCTAGAGGAGTAGACCAGATCCAGAGCAGTGGACCGGATCCAGAGCAGGAGATCTAGAGGAGCCTCACCTTCCTGGCCAGCAGACTCTTGCGCCGCATGCCGCATGCGTCCAGCTGCAGCCGGCCGCGCAGCGCTAGCTCGATGAGCATGCAGCCGCGCAGCCCGGAGGAGATGCAGTCGTTCCAGAACGAGGTGTAGCCCTGCGGCACAAACACTTCAGTGAAGACATTTGAAAGTCAACCCCCGAAAAGCAGACCGTTTGTCCCACAAGGTCCTGGTGTCATTATTTACAGTAATGTATACAGTTAAGCAGGTTGGGTGGTAGAGCAGGCCCACCTTGAAGGTTAGTGGTCCACAGTTAAAAAGCATCTCCTGTCACTCAGCTTACACTCTCTCAATGTACTGTGAGCTGCTGGGCCTCTTCTGCCACAAGCAACCGTCTAATAACCCCTTTTCCCCACTTCTTGTTTCCTAATAACATAATAATAATAATAATAATAATAATAATAATAATAATAATAATAATAATAATAATAATAATAACCATGGGTTATAATAATACCTAATGGCCCATGGCCGAATCTGTGTGTTGATATAGTCTGAGGTATCAGACTACGTTTACCTTCCTCAGTCTGGCTCATCTGACCTGCTGGTTAAGGTTGGCATGTGAGAAAGAAATCCACCAGCACTTTCTACTCTTACTTCAATATTTATGTAGCCACGGCTTTGCGCAGATCATCAACAAAGCCATGGCGGTAGGGCAACATTTTGGGGAAACGGGGGATTTGATCAATCAATGTGTGCTCGAGCTCATTCTGCCTTTACATATGAAGCAAGACCCAGCGTTAATCACTAAACGTTTTAACCAGCTCATAACGAGAGGCGTTGTTGATCTGGAGCGTGACATCCCGCTCCACCGGAAGATCGGCCAGCCTCAAAACGCTTCTCCAGAGTAATCGGTTGCACAGCCTCGCTCCCCTCATCAGAGCGAGGAGTGGATCCGAAGGCCGCTGGCGTCCACGAAGCCATCCCCTCTGTGCTATGTTGCTATATTACACACAAGGTTCACAACACTTAACCTACTTCACACAACGTTTGACCCTGAAAATATCATGAGGGTCAGGATGTGGAGCCAATGATGCTGAACATACAGAAATCGATACAAATTAAATGACATCTATCCCTCTGAAATCCAAAGGACTTCGACAATGTTTACTACAAGTTGAGCACTACATCTCATCCATGTTTGTAGTTCTGGTGGCACTAAGCCAAGTCAAACAGCAACCTCACTGCCTCCCCACACTTCACTCCCTCCAGATACACCTCACTCCCTCCAAACACACCTCACTCCCTACAAACACCTCACTCCCTCCCCACACCTCACTCCATCCAGACACACCTCACTCTCTCCAGTTTCACCTCACCTCCTTCCCAACACACACAGCTACAGGAACCTCAGCCTGAGCTGTCCTATCTGCCCAACCCTGAGCCCCGGGGTTAAGGAGCTCCATGAGTGACTAAGCCTAACCCTAACCCTCTGAGGAAGCTACTACCGCTAACTCCCAACTCCGTCAACTTATCTCAGCTCGTTGTGGTGTCTATAATGGCTCATTTCGCTGCCAAAAATCACTCTGTGTTTTCTTGTGCAACGACAATAAAGTTGAGTTGAGTTGAGTTGAGTTGAGTTGAGTTGAATACACTGCATCTCCCTCTGGAGTTGTGCATCAAATACTGGACTTCATCTGCATGTAGTGACCATGCAGGTTGAAGTATGGATTCATGGTCAGCCAACATCCCAGACAAAGGTAAAACAAGTTGACCTGGTTTACAAAGGAATGAAGATCAACTCAGGGACCTTAGCTTAACTACCCTCAATCTCCTGCTGCATAATAAAGCCCAAACATGTTCTGTTGCATCAATCTCAGTTCTCCACAGGAGGTGATCGGGTAGGAATTGCATGCAAGTGTATTACTACTAGTATGTACAGCTACTGCACACCAGCCTGAATTCAATTGTAATGACATTAAATTGAAGAATGACAAAATAAATTTCCCAAATACAAGAGAACCTGAACAACATACTAATGAGTAGAAAGCTGATGGTTTGACCACTTTGTCAGGAATGTATTGAGATAGATATAAGTTTCAGCACGTTTCTGAAACTTTCTGAAACACTTGTGCGTAATAACTCAATTCATCAACACACACAAAAGCCCATGCCGATTTCTGTCTAAAATATCAGAGGGCTGATTATTAAGATCACACACACACACACACACACACACACACACACACACCATATTGATCAGCACAGGGTTTACCAGCATGTCTAGTTGTTAGGATGGTTATATGTATGAGTCCTAACCCTACATGTTATAGAGATGGTAGTTTAACACCATGCCTATTGTTAAGATAACCCGAACCATACATGTTAAGAGTCATAACCCTAAATGTTATAGTCCTAACGCTACATGTTATAGTCCTAACGCTACGTGTTATAGAGTCATAACGCTACATATTATACAGTCCTAACCCTACATGTTATAGAGATGGTGGTTTATAACCTGGAGAACACAACAACCTGTCTGTACATGGGAGTTTAGCTAATAGAACGCTGTTGAGAGAAACGAGGGAGCAGTGTTCACCTCCCGGTCCTTCAGGCCAAGCAGCAGCACCTCCTCCATCAGGGTGAGCCGCGTCTCCTTGGAGTCTCCCTGCTCCTCGTCCTCCGGCTCATCTCCCCGGCGCGGCTCGGCCTCCTCCCCGGCGGAGGGCCTCTCCTTGTCGGCCGCGGCGCTACGCGACGCCTCGGTCCGGCGCTGCACCAGGCCCGAGCTCCTCTGGCTCAGGGAAGTCATGTCTCAGATACACAGCAAGACGCCACGAACGACCTCACACCAAACCTCTCGGACCGAGACTAAGCAGACCGATGGCGCGGATACATGCAGCGGTTGGGTGCTGGGTGTTAAACTAAGGGTGTTAAAATAAGGGTGTCGGGGTGCTGTGTTAAACTAACGGAGTCGGAGCCGCGTCTGTTTACCACCAGGATCCAAGATGGCGCTGGCGGAGCAGAGGATGTGGCACCGAGATGGGCCGGCCTCCCGGCATGTAGGCCTACAGACCCCAAGCAGGTGGACCTCATAGGTAGAACTGCATCGTCCCAGGTAGGTATGACTTATATGAAGGTCTGCACTGTCTGGGTTCACTTCAGCCTCCCAGCAGGTAGGTCTACATCCTCCTAGCCAGGTAGGAATCATCCTAGTATGTAGATCTCCCAGGGGGGTCTGCATAATAGTACATTATATCCTCCCAATTTTTTTTCATAGCTTTATTGATGAATGTTTTTTAACCTACTGCATCATTATCAGTCAACCTACTAATCACCACTATCATCACTAACTATCAGTCCTTACCATGGCTCCTGAAGTATATCTGTCTTACTAAGTTACACAAATAACTTAGGCCTACTTATAACTTAAACTATACTAGAAATCGTCTCTTCATAAATATGCATTCATGATTTCAAAGTGCGTTAAATGCGCTTTTCAAACAAGACTAGTTGCTAGTGATGAATTGATAATTGACCAGAGGAGATGCACCTGGGTTAAATAATATTTTATTTCATTCTGAAGTGCTCAGAAACTTTGGAAGACGATCAGCAGAGTGTCAGTGCTAAGGCAGGTTAGGATATATACTAAAGCTTCAACATTACAGTTTCAGTGCTAAGGCAGGTTAGAATATACACTAAAGCTTCAACGTTACATCAGTAGTGGAAAGAATGCGTATAAAATGACATCATAACATCTGCGACAGCAGTAGCTTCCAGTACAACAAAGAGAGAGCAGCACACAAACATGTTGTAAAAGTTGTCCTACTCTAATGTGATACTCGCTGTAAGTGTATTAAACAACAATATAAACATGAATTCATCCATACAATAATTATATGATATATCCTCTAATAATAATAATAATAATAATAATAATAATAATAATAATAACGGCTATTATCAGTAGTAAAAGGCATTTCATTTGGTCTAAAGACTCTCCATCATGGGTTGTGTTCACAGCTCAGAAAACACTTTCATGTTTTAATGTTGTTGCAATGTTCTAATCTTAACTTCAAATAAATTATTTCATGTTGTAATGCTTCCATGATTTAATGTCCTAATGAGCTCAGGATCTTGTCGTAATGTTCCAGAGGTTGCCTTACAGAATGGGACAGCTTCAAAGCCAGCGATGACTTTAACGCAATATGTTGTAACTGAATGAGCTGAGAAAGAAAGAACCCACTGTAGGAATGTAAAACAAACTATGACACACTTGTGGGACTCAAATAAACAGATCTTTGGATTAAAAGTCACTTTTGAATTGTTTGTCTTTCTTACTTAAATGGAATGTGAGTAGATTGACTGTGACATGGTCATTTCTTATAACTGGTGAAAGTAATAAAAAATTCGGAGTTTCCCAAAGCAAACAGACAAACACTGGCTGACGTTCAAACACGTTCCTCTCCCCACCACCAGGTGGCACTGCCGACAAGCAGACATAGAAACGGTCATTGAACAAAGACAATCCAAACACCTGAAACATCTGAAAGTCAATAGAAACCGTTAAATCCTGGCATGGTTTGTTAACTGGATTAAAATCACAGACACACAGTATTGGCTATGGAACCTGGTTCATCCAGGCTTTGTATTGCTCTCATGGCTCTAGTGCATAGATCAGATGGTCTTAGTCCTCGTGCTACGCTAAATCAACCCTGTGGATGAATGACACAAACCTTTGGGTCCCCAGACGCAGAAGCGCACGCTATTGGTATTATCAACCAATCAGAAACAGTTTAATCCAATGTGTCCCTGAGGGGTGATTATAATGCTAGCTTTCTTCTAGAATGAAACCCAATTCTTCTGAGTTGTGTATTTTGTTGAAGGGCTGACTCCGGACACAAGGCCTTGAAGCGGCCCTCCCAGGGTTCGGGTTAGGGTTAGGGTTATCCTCCCGGGGGATCAGTGCTTCAGTGTTTCTTCACCTGAAACGTCCAAGTTCTGCAGCACAGATCCCCGTATAGAGACGAGTGCCGCCCGGGCCTGACCCAGCCGGTCAGACTGCAGACCCCAGGTCGTCCAGATCCTGCGCCCCACCCCCTAGTTCCCCAGGCGCCCCCAGCCCATGGAGCTGGCTGCTGGGGATGGAGGGCTTATAGGAGTTGCTCCTCAGAGCAGTGAAGGGGAAGGAGGAGGACAAGTGGCCCAGGGACGCCCTCGCCTGGGCCTCCGACCCGGAGAGCCTGGTCCTCTGGAGCCGGGCCACGGATGGGCCGGTGCCCCCCCGATGGTCCAGCTCCCTCCGCAGCCCACGCACCTCCTCCAGGAGGCCGTACACCCGGGTGAGGACGGTGACCAGGCCTCCGCCGAAGATCTGCACCTCCTGCACCCAGCGCAGGTAGCGCTGCATCCACAGGCGCAGCCAGGGCCCGTCCACACAGGGCAGGATCAGGCCGTGGTAGTCCAGCGGCCGGACCCACCAGGCCTGGAAGAACTCCCTGGACGAGGAGGAGCTGGGGTCCGGGGACAGCATCCAGCGACTCAGTCTCTTGACCCGGAGGATCTTCTTCAGGCTGTCCGCCTCGTCCTTGAAGAAGCCCTTCTTAGGGGACAGCTTGAAGCCAGAGCTGGGCAGGGACAGCTGTCTCTGGTGCTGAAGGACACACAGGATTAACAGAAGGTTAAGTTGACTGGGCTGGTGTAATCACATGAGCTGACCCTAACTCTAACCCTGGGTCCGACTCATTCCCTCCTGGCTGCAGGACCTGGAGACGCTGGACCAAACGCATCAGGCAGGATACGTGTTGGTGAAATATTGTACAAGACAAGAGATGTCGCACACCTAGTGGTTTCACACAAAACTCGACGTTACTGTTCAGATTTACGACAAACATGGCTTGAACAATTTGCTAAAAGGTGTCATTGCATCGTTATTTCATTAATTTTGCGGTGGTCTTTCGGCTCTTACTCATGAATATTCATGACATTGAAATGACTCGCCTCTGATTGGCAAACAGCACTGGGATGGACTGCAGCCGGGCGCAAGGCAAGGTAGGCGAGGATGCCTACCATGCATACTAATTCACCAGATTACGTCAGTTGGTAAGGCTTTTCTGATTGGCTTTTTTATCCGTCTATTTTCTTACATTGGCTAATGCATGCAATGGGGGTAGAAGAACATTTCCACGTGCAAGCATGCATATGCAACTCGGAGTAACCTATCGTATTTCAAAAGGACAAGTACTAAATGGGTTTTCGGTGAAGGACACCTTTAAATTGACAAACGTGTAATTCAGTGGCTCTCACCGTTGGCTACTGTGCATATTCTTGAAATAAGTGAAATAAGTTCCCATTGGAAACAGTGGAAGAGGCGGAACCTCTCCATACGTCTGAGGGACAATCTATAACAACTCTACATTCACATTCAGTGTGCCCTCTCCATGGAAAGGATAATGATAGTTGATAATGGATAGAATAATGATAATTGATAATGTATAGAATAATGATAGTTGATAATGGTGTAACCTTGTGCAGCAGGGACCTCTGAGCAGCCCTCTGCATCCGGGTCTTCTCGGTATACAGAGGGTTGATGAAGAGTTCCTGAGCCTTGCAGTCAAACTGGACCGACCAGTCCCAGGCCACGGGACATCTCAGCACGCTGCAAGCCTCCGCCTACAACACATGTCAGGTAGGAGCTAGCACACGTCAGGTAGGAGCTAGCACATGTCAGGTAGGAGCTAGCACACGTCAACAACAGTGTTCTGTATGTGAAGGTGGTGTAACAACAGTGTTCTGTACGTGAAGGTGGTGTAACAACAGTGTTCTGTATGTGAAGGTGGTGTAACAACAGTGTTCTGTACGTGAAGGTGGTGTAACAACAGTGTTCTGTATGTGAAGGTGGTGTAACAACAGTGTTCTGTATGTGAAGGTGGTGTAACAACAGTGTTCTGTATGTGACGGTGACTCCACCTGGATGAAGCTGTGCCGGTGGTGTTGGGAGTTGAACAGGAAGGTGGAGAACACAGGGACGTGGAGACTGTCTGACAGGACAGTCAGGTAGGTCTCAGTGAACTGGAAGGATGGACCGTACTGCCCAACCAGCTGCCACACACACTCCAGGAACAAGAGGAACACAGGAGACACCTTCTAGAGAGACAGAGAGACAGAGACGGAGACGGAGACGGAGAGACGGAGAGACGGAGACGGAGACGGAGAGACGGAGAGAATCAAATGATAAATTTCATCATCATATGTGGAGGATGAATTCTTATGCAGGCACCAGAGCGATTAAGCCCCTTTCACACATGCATCTTTCCCGTCAATGTTCCTGAACATTTCCTGCATGGGGTCCCTCTGGTAATGAGGTAGTGACGACAATGAGCTAACGACAATGAGCTAACGACAATGAGCTAACGACAATGAGCTCGGTGTCTACCTCTTTGTCCTTGAGGTGCAGCTGGTTGCAGCGGTCTAGGAAGCGGTGACCCCCAGCTACCCACTCTTTCTGGATGAGGCTTTGGAAGCCTGGCAGCGTGCGGTAGAAAGGGTCGAGCATCAGCTGGGCCAGGCTGGAGATGACACAGCACAGATCCGAACCGCCCTCCTCTGGAAGAACAGAGTGGCACTGTTTAGCATCGCCAGGTAGCATCACCATGATACCAGAGAGCAGTGTTTAGCATCGCCAGGTAGCATCACCATGATACCAGAGAGCAGTGTTTAGCATCGCCAGGTAGCATCACCATGATACCAGAGAGCAGTGTTTAGCATCGCCAGGTAGCATCACCATGATACCAGAGAGCAGTGTTTAGCATCGCCAGGTAGCATCACCATGATACCAGAGAGCAGTGTTTAGCATCGCCAGGTAGCATCACCATGATACCAGAGAGCAGTGTTTAGCATCGCCACGAAACCATGTAGACTCGTTTAGCAAGAGAATTATACTGCCAAAAAAAAAACAGTCCAGTCTGTAATGGTATGAATAGTCCCGTTTGCAGTTTTATTACAAGTCTAGTTTGTAGTTTTATAAACAGTCGTTTGTAGTTTATTAATAGTTACATTTGTAGTTTTGTTAATAGTTACATTTGTAGTTTTATTAATAGTAAAGTTTGTAGTTTTATGAATCGTCCAGATGGATTTGAATGACCTACCCATGATGAGGACGTTGGCGTTTTCCTTCTCCAAACACTCCACCACCTCCATCGCCTTCTGCAGACACTGCCTGGGGGTTCACCACAAGCGTTAGCACCCCAACCCCCACAAGTCAAAGGTCAGGGTTCAGTGAATGCATCGTGAGGTCACCTGATGATGTCCAACCAGCCACAGCTGTCCAGAGAGGATAACCACTTCACATCGGAGACCCAGAAGTCTGTCGTGTTCTCTGTCAACGAAAAGAGAACCCGCCAATAAACACAGCTTTCCCTCACATTGTTGAGTGCTACTTGTTGTGATCAATAACTTTTTACCACCAGTTAAAACAAAAGCCTTGCATTGTGTTTCTGATTCCTAGTGTCCCTGGTTTGTACTGCAGACAGAACTCTGACTCTTGCTTTGACACTCCTCAGCCTCAGCCTAAAGACATCTGCTAAGAGATGGAAGGTCAACCAGCTCTATTGGCTATCCCACTGACCAATGAGGAAGAACTGTTTGAACTTGTTGTAGGCGAGCTGCACGTCAGCGACGGAGGGTAGCGTGTCTGAGAGGTCTTCTGTCTTCACAGAGAACAGGTAATTGTGGGCCACCGCCGTCAGCATTCTGGACACAAGAAAAGCATTGTGCAGGGACAGGATGTTACCGTCAGTTCCTTCCTGAAGACTCCCTGTCTCACATGTGCTGTAGCCATGAGAACACATGACAACTTAGCACATCACACACAATCAATGTGGCAAGGAGTGGAGACCGTGTAGCAACCAGGGCTGGCTACTCTAGAGCAAGGACATGAACAAGAACAAGGCATGATTATGAACAAGCTGTGGTTATAAACAAGCTGTACTTAGGGTGAGTGTTAGGGCCACTATAGCCTTGGTTCTGAGGTAAGGGGTAGGGTTAGTGTTGTGGATAGGGTTAGGGGTTAGCAGTAGGGTAGGAGTTGATCTTACTTCTCCATGTAGGCCTGTGCGACTGGGTCCTCTTGCAGGAGAGTGGCCGACAGCGAGGAGGTCTTGAAAAGAGCACAGCCACTATGGTGTGACCAGCACCACATCTGGAAACAACAGAACCATTACTACGCAGGACCAGCACCACATCTGGAAACAACAGAACCATTACTACAGAGGACCAGAACCAAGTCCGAGTTTGTAGAAGAGTTTAAGAACAAGTTTCGTTCCAGGTTTAGACAACCAATCAGCTGCTTGGATTGTTTGCAGTTCTCTGAAATAAGACACCAGGAGCTTCCACACTGTCCCAACACCAACTGCAGAGCGCCGGCCGAAGATGTTCCGCAACGAGAACCTTCACCTGGCAACACCAGCTGCAGAACCCTGGCAGAAGATGTTCCCCATGTATGTTGAGACCTAGACAAATCACTGAATAGCGAGTTAACCAGAGGGTCTTACTGGCAGCCCGTGACCTTGGAAGGGCGTGAGGTCAGCCTCGGTGACGCTGGCAGGAACGATGAAGAACTGGGGTAGGCTGTCGGGTGGGACAGGAAACAGGAAACCTCATCATCATCATCATCATGCTGCTCATTCCGTCCCCAGAATGACCCTCAGTCATCACAATATCAGAACATCTGGAAACCCGTCAGAAGCTTACTTGAGGGAAAGGTCAAACTGTGAATTCTCAGACACCAGTCGACAGGTCCCCCTTAGTCTGGCCATGTCCTGGGCCCAGTCGTCCGGCGAATCAAACATCATCGTCCTCTGCTGCCTCTTCATCTCTACAAGAAAACAGGTCTTCATCTCTCTTCCTCTGTACAACATATCGCCGAAGACTAAATAAAGGGGCATTTAGCAGACACTTTTGTCCAAAGGAACTTACAATCAGTACATTTGTGGGGTTCGACATGTGGACAGTTGGAGGAGGGGGATCAAGGGGATCGAACCGCCAACCCTACGGTTAGTGGACGACCCGCTCTGT
>OMKI01038059.1:2188-13096 GCA_900302315.1 Phycis blennoides
GTGTGGGTCTAAGTATATACGCGTGTCTATATGTGTGTGTGCGTATGTGTCGGTATACTTGTGTCTATGTTGGTGTGTTGTGTGTGTGTGTGTGTGTGTGTGTGTGTGTGTGTGTGTGTGTGTGTGTGTGTGTGTGTGTGTGTGTGTGTGTGCGCGCGCGTATGTGTTCCTTAAAATCTATGAAGCAATCTATTTTTTCCTTTCTGTGGAGTTTGACATTATATATTCCATGTTCTACAATAACAATATTACCAATATTAAAATGCTATACTCCTGTGGTGTGTTGTCTCGTTGTGGTACATTGCACACACACCCTCAGCACAACTTCAGGAGCAGCAGCACCAACAGAAACACCTTTAGAGACGAACTCTGTCAAAAACAGAGACGTTTGGGCGAGAGGGTCAGTCAAATGATCTCGCTCACTGAAAAGAACAGGCTTGGCCATCACTAATGACAATAAAAACAGTATTATAATAATATAACAGTCCCGGTGTTATTTCACAATAATAGCCCTGAACTAAATACAACGTGTAATATTTATTTCGCATTTCGTCGACACCCTTATTTTGTAAAGACCGGAAGTCGCTTTATTTTGGCAACCAACTTCCTTGTTGTCATTTTTAACTCGCCGTTCAGCCCCACCACACATGGAAGATGTTGTCCCCCTTTCTGAAGACGTTCCGGAGACTGTGGGGTCGTCCGGGGTTTAAACATAGCGTCCTGTCTCCTGGACCGGGACCTCTCAGAGGACTCATCCAGACTACGACGCAAAGTAAGGACCGGTGGTCTCTACTCTTAGGTCTTCCTGCTGTCCATACACTCCTATAAGATAATAAGACAAATACGCATCTTTCTCTGAGTGATGTTTGTAATCTGTGAGTCAAAGAGCCAGGCTGTATCAACAAGTGAACCCACATATAACATAGCGAAGGTAAGACCTGTTCAGGCAGTCGACCCTACCCTGAACACTGATCCTGGATCCTTACTGTACTCTGTCCAGGCCATTCTGTTCAGTTTCGTTTCCCAGTCCTCCGTGTCAGTCCTCTCAGCTCCACCCCACAGTCCTGGGAGTGGGGGTTAGAGAACACAGATGCTGTGGAAAGATAGGGGGCCCCCTCCATGTCCTGTCCTAGGTCCTTGTCTGATTAAAGTGGACATCTGGTGAAGTTTCTCTCATTTCCATCCTGAAGGGGGGCCCGACCAACACGTAGGACACGACACCACGGTGGTGAGTATTTATTTCTTCATGTTTATCTGCTACTTTACTGTAATTGAGCCTAAACATTAAAAGAATAGATAAGTGCTGATCTGGATTGTTTAATAACTAAAATAAATATAATAATAAAATAATAATAATAATAATATAATAATAAAATAACAAAGATTACAAATGATGTAACGTGAAAGACATTTTTCACAACAAAGATTACAAATGATGTAACGTGAAAGACATTTTTCGCAACAAACCAAAAAAGTGTGTGTGTGTGATCTAGATCTGTGTTGAAGGCAACATTGCGAGTGGGAAGACGACTTGTCTTGAATATTTCAGCAGAACCAGCAACATTGAGGTAGGACCAAGCGCCTGTTCCAACAACAGCAGGTAAACCGACCGGTTAAAAGCCGATAAACGTGCAACGTGTTCATTCGTACCGTAGGTCCTGACGGAGCCCGTTTCTAAATGGAGGAATGTCCGTGGACACAACCCCCTGGTACGTTTCACCAACATCTTCAGACAGCTCAGCATCCTGTCAGTGGAACATGTTAACATACTGTCAGTGGTCCTGGTCGCAAACATCCCTAACTGCACACTCAGCTCAGCTGGAGATAAGACAATACAGCAGACAACCGACAATACAGCAGGAGCAGCATGCTCCTTCACAACAACAGAGGGGCATGTCTACACCAGCACCTCATGTCTGCCGTCAGCCTCCCAGCAAGACGCCCTGACATCGACCTTTATCTGATTACAGTGCATTGCTTTGGGTGGGGAATGACTCAGTAGCAAACATTCTGTGCAGGGTCTGATGTACCAGGATCCGGCCCGCTGGGGTCTCACCATGCAGACGTATGTCCAGCTCACCATGATGGAGAGACACCTGAATGCCATGGTAGGTTCACTACACACCTGAACACCACGGTAGGCTCACTGCGCACCTGAACACCACTGTAGGTTCACTACACACCTGAGGTCTACAGTAGGCTCACTATATACCTGAGGTCTACAGTAGGTTCACTACACACTTGAACACCACGGTAGGCTCACTGCGCACCTGAACACCACAGTAGGTTCACTACACACCTGAGGTCTACCGTAGGCTCACTATACGTTAAATACAATTTAACTAAAGTGTTTTTCCCCTACTCTGTCCAAGACAGGTCCAGTTTGCATGATGGAGCGGTCCATATTCAGTGCCAAGTACATATTTGTGGAGAACCTGTACAGAAGGTACTGATGACTGACCCAGACGGCTGTGTAGAGCCAAGCAGACCTGCTGAAGTTGAATCCACCCATTGATCTATGAAAACACACCGGGAATCTCTCACAGTATTAAAGATGGCTGTCATTGTTGATTCAGGTGGAATTGTTGTCCAAAATGGCAGCTGTCTCAAACACATCACATAGATATCACATAGAATCACTGTGAGGTAAGTGCTGAGTGCTAAAGTAGTACTTGGCGTACAAAGCTACTTGTAGTACTAATGCTGAGCGAGTATTTGGTCATGATTGTTCATTTTGAACATTTAAGCATGTTGAACATTGTCGATCATAAAGTACACTCTTGAACGGCTTCCCTCTTGAGGACCGCCCTCCGAAAGCCTACCTGCTGGACGCCATCAGCATAACAGCCTCATGCATGTGTTTCAGTGGGAAGATGCCCGAGGTGGATTATGTCATCCTCACCGAATGGTTCAACTGGATAACGACCAACTTATACCTTCCCATCAATCTGATTGGTGAGAAGTCAGAAGAACCACCCAACACACAAGACGGTTCTCTCACCCTAAGCCTTTGCGGAATGAATATGAAGGTTTCATGGTTTGGTGATGTTCTTTGCATTTTTCCTTCCTCGCGGTGGTCTTCCTCTGCCTCGTGTCCAGTGTACCTCCAGACCTCCCCCGAGACGTGCCATGAGAGGCTGATACAGAGGTGCAGAGAGGAGGAGAAGGTCATCCCTCTGGTAGGCTCTCAATGTTTACAACCTACCTAATAAATAAATGCCATTAATTCAATGAACGATTGAAGTCTAATTACACGAATGTACACCAATTAGGTTGAACCAGTTAATTAATTGAGTGTGTGTGTGTGTGTGCCAGGAATACCTGAGGTCCATCCACCATCTGTACGAGGACTGGCTGATCAACCAGTCGTCCTTCAAACTCCCTGCTCCTGTCCTGGTAGGTCCTCCACCCAGCTGGGCTTCACGGCCTCCTTAAAGTCTGAGTTCTGCTGGGTCTGCACCTCTGGTGGCACCTCATGGTTCCTGCATTCTGGATTCTGAGGGCGGTCCCACAAAAGTCATGACTGTTATGCAATTTCCCTCAGGGATCATTAAAGTATTTCTGTCTGTCTGTCATACATTCAGTGATGCCTGGAGACCTTTTATGATGTGTCGTACACACGAGGACCCCCTTGGACCTGTGGGGGCCATCCTCTGTGGGCGACGGGGGTCCTGTGAAAACCCCAATGTCGAGAAATGATGAGAAACAATAGTGCTACAGAAGTATCTTTCTAAGCATCATTCCTCGACTTTGCTGTTGCTACTCATTATCATTATCATATCAATATCATTTGGATTATATTATTATCATTCTGAGTATTATTATCATATGAAGGATAATATTGAAATAAGTTGACGGTGTGGTACATCTTAGCACTGCGTGTGAGATGACAGGGCTGTTGGTGTAAACGTTGACCTTCGGGTCATGTCAGAGGTTAGACCCCAGGTCAGGTCTCTGTTTAAAGAGCTTCACACATCTGGCTACGACTGGGAGGAGGAGGAGGATGTGACTGGTGTGTTTATGGTTCATCTGCAGGTGATCCCAGCAGACCAGGACCTGCCAGAGATGCTCCGGCTGTACGAGGAGAACAGAAACAGGGTTCTGACATCCAGCAGCCTCCAGTAGAGTCCCCGTTTCCTGTACTCTACTGGCTCCACAGCTAGCTTCCCTCGCTAGTTGCTAGCCTCGCTGGTTTCTAGTGGTCTGGTAGTCTAACATGTTACATTAACCTTTTCTTAAACATACAAAGTTTACTTTTAACAGAATTAATAGGGACCAGAGACTGGTTTGTGTTTACTACAATTTCATTTAATATGGTTTTGTTGTTTGATGTCATACACCCTCGATTTAGATATTTAAAATAAATATTTAATAATTATTGTTTTCAATTCAGATGAAATGCAGCAACTTGGTCCAAACGTTGACCAATGTAGTTGCCTGTTATTGCACACGTGGCTGCTGGACTTGGCCTTACATTATTACAGTCCACATAAAACATGGTCAATATCAAACTGACCCCTAGGAGGCGCTAGCTGGGCTGAGTTCCTCCTTTTTATAGTCATTCTCCCCCTCGTTTATGTTCATTTCAAATTGTGCACTTGCTTAAAACATTCGTTACTTAAATTGCCTTTGATGCAATGTGAAGGGCTTTTAAACATTTTCCAAATAAAAGCTTTGTTGTGAATGTCATTATTAGTCAATCTTGCTCTAGATCAGATCTTTGTTTTTATATATTCACAATGCTCTTTTGAATCTTTCTTGTTAATATCAATGTCCAAGTTTACGTGCATTTGTTTTAAATATTCTAAAATGAATAGCCTTAGCCATGCTAACTGCTAGATAACCTAATTCACACAGGAAATATCAAACGTAGCAACACTGGCAAATAACTGTAAAATGACTTTGATAGCATATCTATTTATTAATATTTCATTATTAAGAGAGTCAGCAAACGACGTGGAAGTGACCTGGAGCATCAGACATCAACTCTACAGGTGGTTACCCTTAGTGGGCCTAGTTAACATATAGTTAATTTACCTCTTGTCTGTGACTCAGTTTAGATTAAACCTTCCTCCAAAACATAACTAAGAAGACAACTATCTAACTAACTAATCGCGCAAAATCTGGCAGGAATTTTCATTTCCAAACCTGGAATTGTCTTTAAACTAATCAATCAAATATTCCTGTATTGAGAACTAAAGTGCACAATAATTTACATTAGTTAAAAAAGTTAGAATAGGCTAAGTTAGTCCCACCTCTATGTGGGAGTGAACATGAGTGTGTCTTCTGGGTGGGCATGAAAGGGTGAATACTGAAGATGATGCCGACAGAGAGAATCACAGCAGACATCAGAACATTGAGCGGCTGGACTGGAAGTGTTGGCTGATGTTCACAGTTTGAAAGAACGAGGCAGAACAGACGAACCAGGTGAAGTACAGGATCCCCGCTCGGTCCAGAGCCGCGAGGAGTGGGGGACGGTGGGCGTGTTGGGGCGAGAGAAGAGGGAGGAACCGAGCAGACTCCCATCGCCCTGGAGAGGAGAGGAACTACTGCTGCTGACGGAACAACAACACGGAGAACTTCTGCTTAGAGGAGACCCTCCATCCGGGATCATGACCACCGACGACGTCCACGCCAACTCACCATCCCCGCAGGAGGGCTGAGTGGTCTCGGGCTGGATGTTGTGCGCCGCCGGGGTCGTCGTGTAGCCCGAAGCGGAGGAGCCCCTGGGGTTGGGGGAGCGCTCCCCGGGTGAGGGATGGGGGAGCCCGGGGGGACGTGGAGGAGGAGCGGCGTGAAGCTGGACGAGGCCCAGGCGTCGGCACGGCGCTGCGCGGGGCGGCCGGACTTTGGGCCGTGCGACGGCGGCGCGCAGTCCGCGTGCACGACGCACAGCCACGGCAGATGTTTCAAGTTGCACTGGTGCTGCCTGTTGGGGTGGTGCCACTGTGAGTACCCCCTTACATCTCCAACACGCATGCACCGGGTGACGTTAGTTTGAGGGGCTGATCGTGTGGACGTTGTGGAGCTCGGTGGTCTTCACCTTCTGTTGTGCTGTAGAGGTAGTTTTAATGCAGAGGTAGTTTTAGTGCAGAGGTAGTTTAATGTAGAGGCAGTTTTAATATAGAAGTAGTTTTAATGCCAAGAGGCCTCTGCTGTTCTGCTAGCTTTAACTGAGACATGGGGTTGTTCTAGTGGCCCCTGAAGCAACATATGACAAAGAAAAAAAAAGTAGTTAGTTATATATACTTGTATATCTTATATATATATATATATATATATATATATATATATATTATGGGGGGGAGGTAATTTACGCAGAGGAAATAGATACGCATCTGGAGGGAGAAGGGAAGGAAAGCGGAAAAGTATTGAGAAGATTTTGAGGAAGGGTTTTAAGTCCTCTGACGAACGACTTCGTGAATGATTACAAATGAAGGATTTGGATCAGCGCGACTGTAGATGTTGAATTCATTGTAGTGAGTGAAGGAGTTTAGCAGCAGGACGAGAAGGAGATATTCATGAGCCAGGCGCATATTCAATAGAGCATAGTTCACTGGAACTCACCCAGAAGCTCCATCCGTCATACTTCACAGCCCTTCATTCAGTCTAAAGGGCTTCACAATCACACCACTAACCCTAGCGCTGAGCCATCGAAACGCAAACCTTAGTTCATATCAGACTAGAGAACGGACATCATTAAGACAGAAGTGTACTGTGAACTGGTGTGTAATCGGGTCTGAATCCAGACCCTGGTCGCTCATTTCCATATGAAACGTCTAGTGAAGACACTGTAATATTCGACATTGTGCACAGACAGTGAAGCAATTTCCTGTCTCGACATGTGACGATGAGCCATGGTGACAGGACAAAGATCTTACTGTGAAACAGAACGTTCACACACTGATCTGTCACCAACAAACCACCCCAGAGTCACAAGGCTACCAGAGGCACTGCAAACTGTCTTATAGTTCCCAAGCAGGAAGTTGTTGGTTTGAGGCCTGTTCTCCACCTCACTGTGAACATCCTTAAGCAAGACACCAGCCTCTAACATGTAGACCATACATAGTTCTTCAGGGAGCAGGTAGAGGTTCTAAAAGCAGGTCTTCACTAAGTCAGTCTGCTTAAAGTTCTCCTCCGTTAGCACCAGTGTTTGCATGAGCCTGTTTCCCCGGAGAGTTGGACCACTGACGCCATCGCTCCTACTGGAGAACACTAATCCTCGGCTGGTGACGTCAATGCTCCAACTGTCCCCCACACACACCTGTCTCCAGGTAAATACGTCTACCTGCCGATGACCAGCGTGCTCCAGCTCCCCAGCACCCCGATTCCCTCCGGCCCGGGAGACCACGCCCCCTCGCTGAGCCTCTCCGCCTTATTGGCCGAGCGCTTCCTGAGGACCGCCTCCTGTCTGGCCTCTCCGACCTCTGACCTTGGCGCAAGTGCGCGCCCTTCCACGGAGGACTACACCGTGACCAGGGTCAACGGGCGAGCCTTCTACGTCTCCCTCGCCCGGCGGTCCGAGGCGCCCGGCACCGGGACCCCTCGGTGTGGCGCCCCTCTCCGACACAGGCTGCGCTCTCGGACGGTGTTGTCCTACGGAAGCACTCCGCTCCACGGGGACACCCAAGCCCCCCGACAGGTGTTGGATCAGGGGTCGGTCGGGCGGAAATCCCGGCGGGGCTTCGCCCCTTCCGACCCGGAGGACTCTGGAGTACCAGGTGTGGATCGGTCCAGCGAGGCGGTAGAGCTAAACGAGGAACCCACCGAGCAGCTTAGCAGGGGTCTAAACGAGGATCTTAACGAGGGATATAACGAGGGGCAGTGGGATCTCCCTCTGCTTCCCGTCTTAGGGTCTCTGCAGGGGTTGGCCGAGGCCCTGGAAACCACAGTCTGACAGAGCACACACACACACACACACACACACACACACACACACGCACTGCATGCTATATGTAATGCATGTAAACAGTTGCGTTTCACTTTTGCTGTTGAGGGTGGTTTGAATTTCGCTGTTGACCGAGGTTAACAACTTAAAAAAATAATAAAACATATTTCATGGAAACCTTGACTGTGTTAACCGTAATAACTGTTTATGTATATTGCCATTTTGAATTGCTCCTATTTCTATTGCTTTGAGTGTAAGGCACTTTGAGATACGAAGGGTTATATTAATAAACATTGATTTACTTATTACCTCTACCAGCCAAACAAAGCCAGATTAACTACACAGGGAGTAGTGTAACTCCCATAGCCAGAAAATGATCAGTATATTATACAGCATACACACACATCAGCCAACTCTGGCTCCCCAAACAAGTCAGGCTAGCTGGAGATGCTAATCTCTGTGAAAGTGTAACCTTACAATAGACAGTCTTATATTCTTCTGTGGTGTTCTGAAGGTGGCCTGTACAAGCTGGAACAAGCTGGAACAAGCTGGTAATTATGTGCATGTGAGGCAACACTTTAAATCAAATAAACTATCTATTTTCATTACTACCATCATTCGTAATCAATTTTCTCCAACATTGTGAGGGATGTGGCTTTTTCTCTCTTCTAGCTCTACTGGCCCACCTTCCGACCTTGTGTCCTTTGCATATCGTACATTTTCGTTGGGTCAGGAAATATATTGAGCTTGTTCCACAGTTTAGAGGGTCCAATCCCCCCAAACATTCTCCAACAAATCTCTCTTCCGTTCAAGCTGTTTCATCTACTAATGACCTGTTAATGACTGTGTAGGCGTAGCTTGTTGGTCTGGAGACCAGCTGGTCCCTGAGGTCAGACCAGGAAACCCCCCCGCCCTGCTGCCTATGGGTGGCTATTCTGTCCCCCCCCCCCGGATAACACCAACCCAAAGATGTCACATTGGGGGAAGGATCCTGTTCCAGCTGCACTAAGAAGATGGACACAGATGTCTGGAGCCTTCACAACCTGAATGATCTCCACATTCCCATTTAGAAGACGCGTTAGCCAAGGTGACTAGCCAGTGAGGTGGAGAGCAACCAGAGCAATACAATCAGACTGGGAGTAGACGCAAAAGAAGGTTCCTGCTCTGACAGCCTTCAGAAGCAACAACGGGACCACTGACTGCAGATAGGAATCAGAAATGAGGAACATCTGACATCCGGCCTCATCGTATAGTGTAGTCTCTGGTATGCACAGACCAACAGAGACATAAACACAGACAGGAAGTTGAACAATACGTTTCTTCCTGTCATGATGTTTTGTTCCGGTATTGGGATGATGCAAGACCAAGGCTGCGCTTGCAACTGGAGCGAGGCTGCACAGTGCCGCTGGTGTCAGGAGTCACAGCCAGGTCATTACCCTTCATTAAGGTCCATCAGAGACAGATAGAGACAGACACATGGATACGTCATCCTGCCAGCCACCGCATTTTGGAGTGGCTTGTTAGAGCTCATCAACATCACACCTGGCGGTTCAGCAGTTCAAACCAAATCATTGGAGGGGCTCAGACCAGGAGAAGACAAGGAAGACATTTTGACGTGTATTTGACAGATTCAGGTTTGTTGAGTGATGCGTGTGAAACATTTTGAGATGGCAAGCATATAAAGATTTTTTTTGTACAAAATCTGAAATGAAAATAAGGGAACTTCTTAAAAGGAACAAACATTATAAACCAAAACATTGTTTTATGACATTTTAGATATTAATCAATTTTTACAGATTATGACTTATTCTCAATCATTTAGTCTTTTCCACAATTAAGACTCGATAAACTGCGAATGCTGATCCACTACACAGATAAACATCCATAAACAACACAACACTTTAGTGTTCCAAACTATTTGTTTTTTTTACGTTGAACAAACACACCCATTGATTCAACAAATCCACAAAACAAGTCTGGAATCCATGACTTCATCCCACTGGGCCCCTCTGTCTCCCTCTGTTGCCCTCTCTCTTCCTGTCCCCCTCTGTCCCCCTCTGTCTCCCTCTGTCTTCCTGTCTCCCTCTGTCTCCCTCTGTCTCCCTCTCTCTCCCTCTGTCTCCCTCTCTCCCCCTCTGTCCCCCTCTGTCTCCCTCTGTCCCCCTCTGTCCCCCTCTGTCTCCCTCTGCCTCCGGGGCAGACGGCCTTACACTGGCCCTGGCCTTGACAGCTAGCCCGCATGTGCTTGCTGCTAAACGTGTCTTGTGTCTGTTCCTTACCACTGTGCGGATCACAACACATCACATCACCCCTCCTGAACCAACAGCTGGACGTTGAGTGTTGATACTATTTAAAAGCCCTGGGTTTTATTTTACACTGTAAACATAGTTACTAGTGCAACAGCTGGAGTGGTGAACCAGCGGTGAGCCACACTCCTGTGTACTGCTAGTACTGTGTGTGTACAGGTTTCAGCTAGTACACTCTGTGTACAGGTTGTAGTATTCTGTGTAAAGCTGGCACTCCGTGTGTACAGACTGTAGTATTCTGTGTACTGCTATTTCTGGTTTTATTTGAGTGATTAGTCTTGGCTCTGGCAGCTGTCTGAATCAACAAAGGCTGCAAAGTATTTTGGTCTCAAGCAAAGGTGTTTTATAGAGGCAGACCGACCACGTTTTGGACTCGTCTTAAACTCGGCACTTTCTTCCAATCCACTTTCTTGGATTTTTTTTCCCCCATCAAAAAACCTTGGACTAATCATTTGGTTTCAATGTTTCCTGGACGTTTCCCATATAGCGATATGCTCGGTCAGTCAGTCTTGTGTTAACACTGAAGACAGTAAAATGTCCTCCTGCGTCATCTCTACTCCTCCACCACTGGTGGAGGGGAGAGCTTTAATTTGAAGTCCTCGCTGTGGAAAACACTTCCTGTGCCCTGGGGAGCAGGATGCAGAAGCCCCGCCTTCTCGTTGCCATGGCTATGTGTGAGTTCCGACAGGATCGCCAGCTGGGGGGGTGGGGGTG
>OMKI01038075.1:0-10480 GCA_900302315.1 Phycis blennoides
CAGGGGGAGAACGGCTTAAGTGGGGAGGTTGGAGCGCATGGAGAGAAGGTAAAACACTGTTTGTTTCCTCTCTCCCTCCTTGTCACGCTCTCTCTTTGTATATTAACGTTCCTTCGGTGTGTGTGCGTGTGTGTCTGTCTGTGTGTGTGTGTGTGTCAGTGTATATGTGTGAGTGTGTGTTCTGTGTGTATGCCTGCATGTGTGTGCGTCTTCCTGTGTTTGTGCTCTCGTGCTCTTCTGCTTCAGTGTTTCAGTGTATGTGTGTGTGTGTGTGTGTGTGTGTGTGTGTGTGTGTGTGTCTGTGTGTGTGTGTGTGTGTGTGTGTGTGTGTCTGTGTGTGTGTGTGTGTGTGTGCATGGATTTGGTTTCAAAGAGTTATGATTGCATTTTGTGTGTGGGTGTGTGTGTGTGTGTTTGTGTGTCTGTGTGTATGCCTGCATGTGTGTGCGTCTTCCTGTGTTTGTGCTCTCGTGCTCTTCTGCTTCAGTGTTTCAGTGTATGTGTGTGTGTGTGTGTGTGTGTGTGTGTGTGTGTGTGAGGGCATCAATGGTGATGCATGTAAATGATAACTAATGCAACAATTCACAGTGTAGTGAGTGAATGAGTGAGTTGGGGTCAGCAGTGACTCAGGAGGTAGAGCACGTTGTCTGGTTGGATCTCCAGCTCCTCCTAGCCAAGACAAGGTGCATGCATAGACATGCTCACACAAGTGTGTGTATGAATGGGTGAATGAATGGGCGGATATGAAGTTCTATTTTCTAAGTGTTTTGAGAGCCCACAGGCTAGGGGAGTGCTAAATAAACACCAACAACAGTCCATTGAAACATGAGCTCTCTCCTTATGTGGAACCAGGGGCTGCCCGGCTTCCTGGGGCTGATGGGGGAGACGGGCATCGCTGGAGAAAAGGTTAGCATGTCAGCGGTCCTGGTGAGGAGCATGAGGTGTCTGACACGTGACTCTGCTCCTGATGATGACGTCCTCTTCCTTCAGGGGGAGCGAGGGGAGGTGGGCGCCCCCGGACCGCAGGGGGTAAAGGGCGCGATGGTAAGGAGGAAGTCTTGGGGTGTGGGGGGCACTCTGTCAGCCCTGCCCTGTTGGGGTGACATGATGATGATGATGATGATAAATTCCGAATGGTCTATACACAGAATGACAGGGTACATCAGGATGAAGGGTGTGGCCAGGCAGCAGACTGAGGCCTGTTCTGTGTCCCTACAGGGTCATCCTGGCAGCCCTGGACCGAGCGGGCCTTCCGGGGCGCAAGGCATCCCAGTGGGTTACTGTCTTGTTGGGAACTCTTGTGCTGCTCTCTCGCCCCGCTTGCTGGTCCCCGTCTCCCCTGTTGTTTGCCTGTGCACTCACAAAGCTGTTTTGGTTTGACTTGAATTTTCTGCTTGATCTTTCTTGCTCGCTCTTTGATGCCTTGTGTTTGTTGCGATTCTGAAGATTTGTTCACATGAAAGCAGGAAGTGTTTCTTGGTGAATTTTAGTCGATGTTGACATCCAGAGGAGTAGACTCCAGTTCCCTCTGCTTTTAAACTGAACCACTGTGTCGTACAAAACTGTATGGGAGTTCATGGCCCACTTTTATGAACAGATTGAATGAAAAATGCATGACACGTGCTTTGCCTGGGCTGTGAATATGGTTCACCCACAACAAAGACAGAAGATGGAGGACGTGATACATTTTTCCGTAATCGATGTTCTCCCTGGTTTTAGGGGCGTCCTGGGTCACTGGGAGGCGTTGGCGTCAGAGGACCCAAAGGACTCAGGGTAAGAAGTATCTTTTTGTTTATATCATCATTCAGCAGGCTGGCGTGGTAGTTAAGGTATTTGGTTCCCTGCTCAAAGGTTCTGGGCTCCATCCCCAATGTCTACAGATCTGGCCCCTGAGCATGCCACACCCATGCCCGCCCCCTTCATGCCATGTCGCTGCAGTCACTGTGCTCTGGAGGAGAGTCTGCTGAAGCACTAACTAGGGGCAACAGCAAATCATTTGATATATTCATTTGGTCACACATGGTCAACTAGCTATTAGCTGACCGCAAACACAAACACACATCTGCCTTATCTGTGTGAAGCGTCATCTTAATAGCATTCCAAACTATCTTTGTGGGGCTTTGAAGCATGAAGATCTGTCAGCCAAATGAGCACCAGAGGAATGGACTCCGTTGTAAACCTTTAGCACGTCCGTCAACGCCCCGCAGATTCTGTAGCTCAAGATATACGACCGTGGAGTCTGAAGAACAGCCCAAAGCAAGGCTTCTCCAAAACGTGTGTGTCCTACCTTGGGAAAGGAGCCCTTGGTTACACACGAGGGTTTTAGATTTGAATGAATAATTGATGTATCACGAGTGAGTGGTATAATTAGGCTATTTTTTCGTGTGGATGGTTATATGGCTGTGCGCATATCATGGCCAGATAGCCATTTAAAATGTAATAACCATAATTGCTTAAAATTGCATGAGGACATTTTGAAAGCAGAATGTAGTTCAATGTGCTATTAACAACACACATTGTCTTACCAAAAAAGTATTTTTGTTGAAGAACAAAGAACTACTACACACAATAGAGTGCTATATGTAACGATGTGTTTTCTTATGAAGACCCAAACAAGAGAAACTATACACATCATTTCATCAAAATGCTGATCTATGGCACTCTATTGGTGCAGTAATATTATCACATTATCCAAAGCCTCTTGCTGATGAATAATCAACAAGCAGACATACAACACATGAAGATGGAACTACTGAAGTCCAGCTCTCCTCTAATAAAACTGGAGTCTGTAGTGGACTTTTGTGAGTGGCGTTGAGACTGTGTTCTATACTTACAGTAGTGCCTGGATAAACAAACCTCACAAAAAGAGCATCTGTGGCTTTCATGTTCACTGTGAAGCCACTGTTTGGCTGGATGTGAGGGGCAAGGATGAGTCAGCAGAATGTTTCGGACCAAGCCATGACCTTTGCAGAAGAGCCTTCACTATACAATATCACCAGTGTACAGGGGCCAAATACCACAGTCTTGTCATGTGGGATCATGGAAATGAAAATGATGGAGAGTCTTTGATGAAAAATATGTTCTTCTTCTATATTCTTCCTTAGTGTCTATACTGTCTCTTTCTATTACTATTCTATATAATTATATATAAAGGTCTTGCCCTAACCTTTAGTACTCCAAAGGAAACGGGAAGCTTTCCAAACATCTGGGAAAAAGAAGAACCCTTGACTTTTACGTTTAAATGCTGTTTGTTTCCAACACAATATGAAAGCAACACTAAATAGAAACCTGGTTGTTGCTGACTACTTTCTACCTAAGATGTAACATAAAGGACGGGCTGTGAACCGTGACGCAGACTGAGATGAAAAGTGGCTGTGGTGACAAAATAAATGTTAAGTAACATTTCACATTACAACATCATTGTTCCACAGGGCCCGATGGGTCCAGGTGGGCTTGTGGGAGTGAAAGGTTCTGCTGGTGTGCTGGTAAGGATGAGGTCAAAGGTCAAAATAACACTTATCTGAATACGGTGACTCATAGGTAGGAAATACCTTTAGATGAATGTCAAATATTATCTTTCTCTGTAACCTTGGTTTTGCCATTTTATGTTGTATTGATGTATTGGTAATATATTGACAATGACTAAAATTAAAAATGTGGTATTTAGTGGTAAATTTTTTTTGATATTAACGCAATGAGGAGACAAGAAATGCATGGATTCAGATGGAGATAATCCACAGTCCCACAGAGTCACAGTTGAAATAGACCATGTGGTTTGCAACTGACATTGTAACTAACTTAACAAACAGAAAACACAAACTTTAATCAGCAAGCCTTAAATACCATACATACTGTATATACCTAGCCTTAAACTCAACTTGTACTATGGGACACACTTGTTAGGGAAGGAAGTCCTGTTAAAGGTTAAATGACTGTTTAATGTTAATGCTCTGTTGATGGTTGTCTCTTGTAGGGCATGGATGGCCCACCAGGAAAACCTGGTTTCCCTGGACAGATGGTAAGAAAAGTTAAACTTTCTCCTCATTCACTCTGCATCGTTAATACCCAATGTTAAACCTGCACTATGTACGTTTTTCCATGAGCGACCTCTATTAGCTACGATGCAGCGTTATTTGCTGTGGAAACCGCGGCAGATTTCGTCCTGTGAGTCCTCCTGGAACCACTGTAATACCACTGAACCACTGTGTTCTGCATGACGTTATTAAAACCAAAAAACACTGCATACTCTACAGCCCTGGACTCCACATACTCTACATGAACAAATTACACAAGACATCCTGTGTAATGATGCTAGTGTCAGGATTTTCCCATGGGGGGGGGGGGCAAAGGTGGACCAGAATAAAATGATTCACACGGAACCCCTGGATCGATTGACTCGTAGATGGATGATTCTTGAAAAACGTTGTAGTCGACATATTTTTCATGCGATGTATAGTTGCAGTAGAAACGTTACCGAGCACAGGTTTGCACCGTGTGTGTCGACATGTCTCAAGCCTCCTCGATAAGTTGAAAGTAATGTGTCTGTCTGTGCTGCTCTGCCAAAGGGGAAGACTGGCGAGCGAGGGGAATTGGGACCTATGGGATTTCCAGTAAGTGATTCAGTTCTTTTGTGGATTAGTCACAACTGATTTAGGGTGGAGAATGTCTATGACGTAGGTTCATATCCCAATCAATCCAAGGCACTCCATTATAAAGGGCTGATGTTTCCTTCCAGGGTACACAGGGACCATCAGGACCTCCTGGGGCCAAGGGCTTCGCTGGAGAGCCAGTAAGTTCCCAGTCACCAGCTGTTGGCAGTCTGGCTTCCCTCATTTGTAAAGAGCATGACACTCCTGGAGAGAATGTTCCTCCTTGCAATCCTCCTTGAAAGCTTTACTCAGGCGTTTCTCTTCTACTGGGGATGTCGGGTTTTACTGTGGATCTGGGCACTCTTGTGTCTCATAAAAAGAAAGAACAGTAGCTCAAAACTTCTTGCATGCTCACAACCACCAAAGACTTTTCCTCTTTGCCAGTTCCTCAGCTTGACAACATCTTAATCACTGCTGGATCCACCCAATCCCTCAGACTACTGCTTGCTTGAAGAGCCCGAAGAGAGAGAGACTAATCCTTTTTCCCCCGTTCTGGCCAAGTTCTACAAAGAAATGAATCAGAGTCCATTTGATTTACACCAACCACTTCCTGCAAAGGCAGATTTATTGTAGCCTGACTGTATCTCTATAACAGCATGCCTTCTCCTATCTCCTACTGAAGCTTTGGCACAATTCCCCCAGGGCATTCCATCGCAGAGATAAAGCCACCTCTTACAATCCCTGCTCCCTCAATGCCATGACTTATCTTTCAAACTACCCCGCTGTTTGTCCCAGATTTGCGAACACTGCTGAGTATTATTCTGTTATTGATGCCTCTTCTCTGCCATCAGGGGCCGACGGGGCCCCCTGGAACCTTGGGACCTCTGGGAGACATGGGGCCAAAGGGACCTCCGGGGAGAGTGGGGGATAGCGGGCTGCCTGGCGATTCTGGAGAGAAGGTCTGCATCTCTCTGTACTTCTTTATTCCCATCCAGTCACCGCGTCACACAGTGCATCCCAACAGACTCACGAGTTAGGCTGGAAACAATCAACAGCGTAGAATGAAAATTGCAGCAGCTACAAAGTGAAAGCACCGTGCCACAGCCCTGTTTCTTGGACTTGGCGGTTGTGGGGTCTACAGAGGGTCTGCAGAGGAGATTCCACATTTCAAAGTGCCATCAACAACAATAATACATCTTTTTTTGTTAAGAATCCAAAGGCAGTTATGGGTTACACGCATAGGAGCCATTACAACCATGAACAGGAGATGTTTGAGAGATGTTTGTTTTTCTGCCTGGCAGGGGGCCGCGGGTCCCCCTGGAAGCCCGGGGGAGGCGGGCTTGATGGGTCAGAGGGTGAGTACACCCATTATTTACACACAACGGACCTAGAACCATCTCTAACGTGCATATTCCATCTCACTTTGGAACTGCATTTTATGTCCACCAATGGAATAATTAGCCAGGCCCGAGTGGCCTCCCCTATCTACACAGCAGCTCATCAAAATGTTCTCTTCTTAAGCTGTAAAACACAGCTCTGGTTTCACTGGGGACCGTTTCATTCTGTCAGGGAGAGCCCGGAGTGGCCGGGGAGCCGGGGGCGAGTGGACCTGATGGAGTCAAGGTAAAGAGGCTGCTGATCTCTGGGGGAGCCCACCACCCACAGTACACCAGCTGTTCGCTTCCTCTTCTGGAGTTGAAGACTTTTCTGAGTCACACTTTGTTTTTTGTTTTTTATTAAACAATTGCATCTAGCTGAATGGACTGGGCAGAAATGGAAGATGATATTCATATGTATGTTCTAAGTAGTGTATAGTCGCATGAAAATAAGAATCTTTGTTCTTTTGTTACCATAGAACGAGCCCTGTATATCGACATAGGGAGCGGGTCCTCTTCCGCGGAGGCCGCCATGTTGCAAAGCCATGTTACTACAGTAGCCCAGAATGGACAAACAGCTCTGGAGAGGACGCATTTTTACAATATAATCATAAACTCTATTTTAGTAGTGGGGTCTAATCTAGGATCTAATCTATGAAGGACCCTCATCATCTGACCCTTGGTGATTTGATGCTCTCGTAGATGATGACATCATTTTGGAAGTAACCACTGGCACCTTACTGGCCAGTGCAGGCCACCGTAGCTTCATATATGTCCATGGAAACAGAGAGGTGTATTCAGTTGGCCGCAATCTGCAACCTCGTTGCTACTGTACATAGCATTCAATGCTAAACACTTCATGTTCAATATAGTTTCCCTGTGTTTACTGTGTGTGTACCTGATGAACTGAGCTGCTCATCAAGCCAAGTTGAACTGCTTATGAGCCGTGAGCAAAGTTGGACCAGCGTTCTGTTGACTCTTAGTGAAAACAGAGTCTCTATTTTAGGAGATCTACTGTCTGGCAAGCCTTGCGGTTGAGAAGAAAACAAATAGCATAAAGGAAAAAGGCTGCCTGTCATTCAGAGCCAAGCTTGGTGAAGCATGGCTGACAGACCTACATGGCTGAGAGTGGGTTTAACATGACCTAGTCTAAAGCACAGAACAGCAGGGATTAGAATTTAGATTATGTCCTCTTTCACTGGCTTCGTGTTATTCTGGGTTGGATGCTACATTTAGCCCGTTTCCTGGCAAGATAAACTCTCCAGAGGTTTGCTATTGCTGCTGTAGCTGGCTAACAGGACCTCCTTCCATCTGAGATAAGGTCACGATGGACTGTGCTTGAGAAGGTCCTTTCTCAGCGAGAGACATGTGAATGTTTTCTGGGTTGTCTGGCTTCAGTATTTTGGTATTTTGGTAGTTTATGGGTATTTTAAGCGCGATGTGCCAATAAATAAATAAATGACTAAGTACATAGATAGATAAATACACAAACAACAAAGAAACACATGTATGATTCTTGTGTTTGTGTTTGTGTGGGTATTCATGTAATTTGTGAATGAATAAATCAGGGATGGTTTTAAGAGGAGGCCTCCTGGGTAGCGGGTGACTCTCGCTCGTGTCTCCATCCAGGGTGATGCGGGGGACGCGGGGGCCGAGGGAGCCCAAGGAGAGAGGGGCGCGGTGGGCATGAAGGGGGTGGAAGGACCCCCGGGGCCCCGTGGCCTGGCCGGCGTGAGGGTGAGCGTCTTCACGTTGCCTGGCAACACACACACACAAACATTGAGCACCCTTGTCTCTGTCAGCCAACCACCTGATGTTCTGTCCCAGGGTCAGGAGGGTCAACCGGGCGGAATGGGCCAGCGAGGAAAGGCTGGAGAAAAGGTTTGTTGCTTTCCTGTCCTGTCCCTTTAACGTCCCGCACTGGCGTGCCGAGGACAACAGTTGTCCACATAGCTACACAGAACACAAGGTCACCCCTGCAGGGACTCTGGAAACGTGGTCCAAGTGAGCACAGAGTCAGCCCTGGTGGCGGTGCCTGCTCCTCTGTTCTCTCTGCAGGGCGGCCAGGGCCACCAGGGGCCCCTGGGGGAGACGGGCCCCGGGGGGGAGGCGGGGGAGCCGGGCCACGTCGGACCAAAGGGTGCCAGGGGAACAATTGGACCCACGGTACAGTACGCACCGAAGTGATGTGATAACGCTGCTCATGCTAGTATGTTGTGGGCTAATGAGCTACACTTTGCAGGGAGCCCCAGGCAGGATGGGGCAGCCAGGGACTCCAGGAGCAGCTGGGTATGAGGTGAGATGGTGGACATGCTGCACACATTCAGCACAAAAAAGGGCTCCAGACTGGCCTGCGAGATGCCCATAAAACCTGAAAGCCGTCGTGCAAATTAGATAAATGTGAAAAATATCTTTAAATCCTTTTTAATGGGCTGTGAAAATTAGAAACACTGGAAGAGGCTTATTGCCGGATGAATGCTCCTCTGAAGACAGCTCTTCTTGCAAACAGCTCTTTGCGCTTTTGGGTCAATTCAAATCCATTTACATTGGCCCCGAATCAATGCAGAGTAGGTATTGTTAATTGTTATTTGTAATGCAATCCTTCTTCCGGCCTTTAATCAATAACTGCATCCACTGCTCTGAAGACAGCTTTCCCACGAACCATCCTTCTGTCGCATCTTTCCCACAGGGACACACCGGACCACAGGGTCCAGTAGGCCCCCCTGGACCAAAAGGTGAAAAGGTACACAGTCCTCCTTGCATGCCCTGGTCTGCCCCCCATCGCTCACGTGAACGTAATTGCTCCGCGTTTGGCGCGGCAGCGGCTGGTTCTGCATTAGCGCTGACATTTCCTCACATTTAAAAACAGTTTTCCAGTACAGTCCCCGTTGTATTGTTTTGACACACTGGAGTCATTGTTGCATGGCTAATGAGGTTCTGGGCTGCTGTAAGTATTCCGTAAGAAAGTCCTTATCGGAGCAGCACTAAGGGACCGGGCCACGGCTCGTTAACACTTGAAATGTCATCGTGTGCAATTAGGCAGCTGGATGGCTCCCGTAGCCTCTCTGTCTGCCCTTCCCTGGCTCATCTTTGTCCGCTGTGAGACTTGAACGTTACATAAAAAGCGATGGTCGGAGTGATGAAGTCCCTCGATCTCTGCGGAGATCAATAAGGTGCCACTGCTGTAATGGATAACGCGGTAGCTGCCGGGGTGAACAAGGCGAACCAGCGCCACACAAAGCTTATTAGGATATCTGAAAGTGTGTGATTGTTTGTAGGCACTTGGGAGCCGAGGTAAATCCTACACTAATCCATGCTGAAGCCTGGAGCGCAGTAATGTGCTTGTTTTATTTCGCTGCCCTGGTTGTTTCGATTGTGCTTAGAAAATGTTGTGCTTGATTTATTCAGGACGTGCACAACACATGATAAACAAAAAAACAAATACAAAAAGGGGATTATACAGTCCTACAGATGCAACACACATGACTATAAATCCTCGCTCTTTCCTTGGCCATCGATGATAGGCAGCTAATAAGAGGCTGGTAGTGAGCCAGTTCATTTGAAGTGGGATCCGTTGGTAGTGAAACCACATTAGACAGTGCACTGTGTATCAACGGCGTGGCCCTCGGTTGAAACGTTCGGGGAAGTGGTAAACAAACCGCCTTTGCCTCCTCCGTCTCCCGCTGGTGTCTCCTTTGCCGCATGTGTTGTGACTCCTTCCCTTTGTCTTGGTCAGGGCGAGGCGGGGGAGGACAGCACGGTGGAGGGGCCCCTGGGGGCCCAGGGGGACAGAGTGAGTTCCCCTCTCTGACCGCGTGTCTCATGTGCTGCCGGCTTGTCGACGCCACGTGTTCTAACGCTGGGTTCTGTCCAACCAGGGTTCTCCCGGCACCAGAGGAGTCCGAGGAGAGCCGGGGGATCCGGGCTACGCGGTGAGTCTGGAGTCTTATCCGCCGCTCTTTGTTTGGGAATGGGAAACGCCTACTTTGAGCGGTACCATTGATATTGAACCCCTGGGATCAATACATCCAAATCTGAATCTATGTACAACCAGCCGACCCTGTGGAACATGTTCATTATTGGTCATTTAGCTTTAGATTTGATCAGCTTCCAGTGGATCTATTCTAGATTCATGTCCATACCAACTGTGGACACAGCCCTAGCCAATACTACATTATTTACTGTCTAACTCCTACCTACTTTGTAAAGACCTGTCTCTGTGCTGTCTAGCCCCTACCTGCTCCTAAATGTCTTGTCCCTGTGCTGTCTTAACACTACATGCTCCTTAATGACCTTTCTCTGTATTGCCTAACCCCTACCTGCTCCTTAATGATCTGTCTCTGTATTGCCTAACCCCTACCTGCTCCTTAATGATCTGTCTCTGTATTGCCTAACCCCTACCTGCTCCTTAATGATCTGTCTCTGTATTGCCTAACCCCTACCTGCTCCTTAATGATCTGTCTCTGTATTGTCTACCCCCTACCTGCTCCTTTATGACCTGAATCTGAACTCGCT
>OMKI01038085.1:0-30267 GCA_900302315.1 Phycis blennoides
GTAAGATTAAAAACCCTAAATAGAGTAAAACGGCGTCTATATGCAGCAGGCTTATCTCTGCCTCCACCTCTCCTACTGTTCGCGACCGGCAGCAGCAGCTAACTACGCCGGCCCTGCTATCAAAGCCCTGCATCGACAAACACACATTCTGTCCACTTGGCAGAGAGTGGCAGGGTGCATAATGCAGATTTGGAGATTGCTGTGTGAGTATTTGTGTATGTGTTGGCTCTGCATTCTCTCTGCCTTGTACTGCACGTTTGTGTGTGTGTGTGTGTGTGTGTGTGTGTGTGTGTGTGTGTGTGTGTGTGTGTGTGTGTGTGTGTGTGTGTGTGTGTGTGTGTGTGTGTGTGTGTGTGTGTGTGTGTGTGTGTGTGTGTGTGTGTGTGTGTGTGTGTGTGTGTGTGAGAGAGAGTGTGAGACTACTTTCACTGAAAGTAGAAAGTAGTGATGTTCAAAATGTAAATATTACTTCTGAAAGGATTGTGGCACCCCTAGTTTATGACAATAGTACTGGTTCATAGTAACAATTGTACTGATTTATGATAACAATAGTACTGGTCTACGGTAACAATACACACACTCAGTGAGATGAAAGGATGGATGTGCACCGATCGGCAAAAGGTTAACTTTCATAAAATAACACTGAAAAACAGTCAGACAGACGCATAGCTCGGTTGATTGATTGACAATTTTGTAGGCTATTAGATTTTCTTTATTCCCGCACTGTGGGACAATATATCTATTGTGTTCTATTCCCAAATGTCCACGTTCAGATGCCTTTGCTGGTCATTCATTACTAGCTCCAGAGTTGGTGAACTGTTCACCAGCTCTGGTGCTGAAAGAAAACTATCCGGTTCTGAGCAGTGGAACGGACCGGAGGAACCCAGGAAGTGTGGCGTTTCGTTTATTACTGCTATTTGTTTTGTTGTTATAAAGTGATCGTTATCTAATAAAAGCGACAGCACTTTTTATGTGTAGGCCTACGTTGTGGCAGTAATCCGCCTCAAGACCATCGCATTAAAAGCCTTTTCAAACATTTAGAAACTATAGCACCAATCAACGCCTGGGGGAGGAAGTTTCCGTTAACGCCAAACCAGGAGTTTTAAGAGAAAATCTGCATGGAAGGCTTTTGTCAGAGGATGAATCCAACTGGATTCAGCAAGAGCGAAAAGAGGAAGAGCGTCACTCTGATTGGCTGGAGTTTTTTTTTTTTTTTTTTTTTTTTTTTTTTAGCAATGTAAGGCGCGGTCATATTTGGAAAACAATTTGGCCCACTGTCTAGTCAAGGACAGCCTGATATTCATTGTGAAATAAAAACTTGAATATCAGGTTGGTCTCATAAGGCTATATTTCCCCCCGCTGCACTGAGGTAAGTAGATATGCGGGATAAAACAAACATATATGGGCACCGACTGATTGGTTGGAAACTGTAATGACGTCATTCACAACTCTCGCTCTCTAGCTCTCTCGCTCTCTCCCACTGTTTTTGATGCGCGTGTCCCTTCACTCGGCGGAGCTGCACGAGACTGTTCTGACGTCTGGCGCGAGCTGCGAGTGACGGGCATGACAGTGACAGATTGACAGGGACAAGGCTGCGTATATATCGTATATATAGGCCGATAGGATCACTTGGATTTGGATTTATTTGGATTTGAAATGTGCATTGCTTTTGCCAGTGCTCTCTGACGAAATTTAACTGTTTTCATTTAATTGGATTTGATGATGATGTGGTAATTGTTTTACATTTTCATATATATAGTTCCACTGAATATTCGATATCTTGATCAGATTGAAGAAAAAGGTAATTGCCTAAAAAAAAGTAAAACGGCATTAGAACTAAAACTTACAGTAAAGTAGTCCTAAAACAATTGAGAAAGTAAATAAAAGAAACGTGGTGTGAGCGTGCGTGTGTGAGAGTGTGCGTGTGTGTGTGAGTGTGCGTGTGTGTGTGTGTGTGGGTGGGAACGGGGAGGGTTAAAGAAACTAGAATCCACTGTATAGTGCGATAATAAACGATCCAGGGCAGAACAACAAGTGCAGGAGAAGCGCGCCAGTGAAGTGGACGTGTCTTTATTGAGCAAGACATGCACCATGAACGGCAGTAGCGGAGTAACAAGCCTGTCTGCGGGGCTCTTGCCCCGCTCATGGAGCGACACTGGTAAGTTCAAAACATGTGGCCTGAGTAGAGTAGGAAAATACTAATGTGTTTGTTCGTGTGCGTGTGTGAGCCACCTATAGTGCAACAACAATAGTCCTGTTTTCTAAAATGTTTTTATTAAATGCTATTCACTGTTAATTAGTGAATGAGTGAAATGTTAGTGGACACCGCAAAACTACGCATCAAATTATATAAAAATGTCATAAGAAAAGTGACTGGCAGGTAAGTTATGCATATAAGTTACATGGATTGGATTTCATATTTATAGGATATATAGGTGTGTATATATAGGTGTATAGGCCTACTATAGCTGTAACTGTGTCTCAACCCCATGGCTAAATCAGATATAATTGGGCACCAACAGCAAGGAAGCTGGAAGTGTTTTCTGCATCAAAGAGATAACGTGATATGTCGAGAGTACGACTGATACACAGAGATGGTGGTATCCATCTCGGTGTAAACTATAGCTCCGCTGAGATGTAACCTACAGACGACAACAAGTTAACTCTTTTCAGATATCCTTTTCTCTCCCCTCTAGAAAAAAAGAGAACAGAAAGGATTTTTACAGTTTAGTTCGGTAAAATATGTTCAGTAGAAATTAGAAGTATGGGTTCACAATCTGTGCTGTTTAATCTACTAAATTCCAATTCAGTATCGTATGTGTATGGATGTGCAAGTGCTCTCATCCATCCCCTTTGTCTTTCACCCTTTTCTCATCGCTATTTTTCACTTTCCTTCACATCTTCTGCGCCCCCAAAATACTACATTTGCATTGGTGTTTATACGCCATATTTAATGTTTCTGTGTGTGTGTGTGTGTGTGTGTGTGCGCGCGTGTGCGCGCGCGTGCATGCGTGCGTGTGCGTACACGCGCCTATCTGCTAGTGTTTTCTGATACTGTTTCCTGGGATTCATCTGAAAGTCATAACAGATAACTTTTTTTTTACATTTGAAATGATGCGAAGGAAAATGTCTATGATGCGTGAATTTGTATTGTACTGGCCGCTGTTGCAGTCTGATTTCCCCTGATAGATGATTAGTTATTATCTATCATATCTCAGATGTCCACAAGAGGGAGGCATAGCCTGAAGATGTTAAGATGAACGTCTCGAGGACATTCGTGCTTGTTTAGGAGCTAGGCTCAAACCGATAACCTCAGACTGCAGGGACTGCTTCCTTAGCCATCT
Source organism: Phycis blennoides (assembly GCA_900302315.1). NCBI lineage: Eukaryota > Metazoa > Chordata > Actinopteri > Gadiformes > Phycidae > Phycis > Phycis blennoides. Next base: position 3,345 of record OMKI01038085.1, read on the forward strand.
CAGCCCCTGAAATAGAAAGGGCCACATATATCTGTGTGTGTGTGTGTGTGTATAGCATTTATATATTAGGTTATAAGCTTGAGAAGGGTCTACTTTTGGTGAAAGAAATCTGCGTATGTGCAGGCAAAGCAATAATTACCCACATAATACCCTGCCCACTTGAAGGCACTGTTCGAGAGCAAGAAGCGAGCAGGACTTTGAAAAGAAACGACAAACGAAGAAGCCAAGGTCTGTCCACCATTGAGAAATGTTGCATTCACGCACCTGTAATTGACAGCCAAGATGGATTCCCAAAAACAACGTTTTTATGCCATCCATGCCACTGGGGTAAACGGCAGCCATTTATTTGAGGTCATTACCTGTCAGTCAACGTCACGTTGTTTACTTGCTGTCAACGTGAGCAAACGCGTCATCGCTTGATCAGATTTCAATTCGCTAGGACAAAGAATGAATAGACAGATGAAAAGGTATATATAGTATAGAGATCGGCTGGTTTCTCTCAACACATGCAATAACTGTATAAACGTGTCTTCAATGCCAGCCTAAAACAGGACATGTTCTCAGCACAAGAACCAGGGGAATGCTTCAAGTGTTCATTCTATTTAGGGTTTCAGAGCATAGCAACGTTGGACTTCAGACAGAAGACTAATAATGTCTTTGGAAGTAAAAAAAAAAAAAAAGAAAAAGAAAACGGCTTTGAAATAAATGCAAAATGGTTAGTAAATCTGGTTAGGCCATCTTTTTACAAGCATTCCAATTGTTGTCATACAACAGGTGCTAGGCTTTCCGAATTAAAAATGTTTCATATAAATGGCTTATATTTTCATGTGTGTTGCATGATTAGCGGTACCCGCGATGACGAATCCTACCTCCACTCTGGGATGCCGTTGGCCTTGTGGGCGATGTGAAGGTTTGCCGACAACATCAGCTAATGACTGCAGCAATCACGCACTCTGTTGAGATGACAGGGCGGCTGGAGTCGGATCCTAAATAATCCCAATGATGGAAAAAATCTCACCATGCGCCACAGCCGGACAGTTTTCAATGTCTTGCGTGATTGTAAAGGAAAGGGATTGCACTGCATCAATAGAGGGAGTTAAGATGGTGTGCTACAATCATGTGTTATTGAGTACATTTGTTTATGAAAGTGTACTTGGCTTGGTACAGACAAGGGACAATGGAAGAGTGACTGCATTTTCATGTGGAAAGAGCAATTAAATTAAGATCAGATATGAGGCTGTTCAAGGAGGAATCTTTTAAGTGGTGGTAGATTTTTTTGAGGGACTCTGCCGACCACAGAAGATGATACTGAGAAACAATAGACAGGTTCACTGATAGACAGGGAGCCCATTGTATCATATCATTAGCTGAAATTAGCTCAGTCACAATCACGATACACAATTCTTTAGTTGCCTCAATTCTGGGTAGTCTGATGTAATTTGCCACGCAATCTTTGCAACAAAAACAAACAAATCAAATTACCCAAACTTTCTCATGCCTATGTGTACCGGACAGTGACGAGAGGAAGAAAAGCGGGATGGAAATGTGTGTAGCATAGGACCACAGGTGGGAATCAAACTCTCAACTGTGCCCGCAAGCTCAACGCTAGTGTGCTGAGCCACGGAGTCCCAGTTGTTACCCTGCTGTCTCAGTTGTCTCTCATGTGAAAGAAATGACGATCCTGAGTTGTCTCATGTGAAAGAAATGACGATCCTGTGCTCGGTCCAGTCCCTCGCCTGCGTTTTTCATCCTTCGTCTTTGCAACGTGAATACATTTTGGAAACGGCGGAGCTGCTTTTTCAACAATATTACATAATTCCCACCTCGATACACTGCTCTTTAGGGGTGTGTCTTAAGCCAACATCTGGAGAGCTCAGCTGATCATTTGGTGGATGTAGGCCTGTGCGCCTTCTTACAATATAACTTAAACAACAAAATAATTAAACTGCGGCTGCAAGATCCCTTGCCTATTTATATAAACCTCTCTGCGCTACACTTTTCTTGTCTGTGGTCTTGCTGTGAGGCATCTGTGCTAACTACTAACCACTACCACACTTAAGTGGCTCAAAGCAGCAAATCATGAATCATGAAAATGCATTGTTTATTGATTTTCTTGTACTGAATATAAATAGACGATGCAAAGAATAACATTGTATAATTGATATTGTGTGTGAGTAAAAGGGAGAGGGTGAGAGAGAGAGAGGGAGAGAGGGAGAGAGAGGGAGAGAGAGAGAGGGAGAGAGGGAGAGAGAGGGAGAGCCTTAGAGTAAGAACAGCAAAGAAAAATGGGCGCAAAAAATATATATTTTTAGAGAGAAAGACAGATATAGCATTGAAAACATGTGCAATAGCATCTGAGATAGCAAGAGAATAAACACAAGGATGTATTGTATCTATTATTTAATATAGAATCATATATAATTAACGAGAACAGGGGATCCAAAGAAAGAAAGAATGTGGAGATGAATGTCCATATGGTTAATCTCTTCAAATGTATATTTTATCGGACTATATTTGCTCCACCCATTTGCCTTTCAAGAAGCTTTATAAATAAATTAAAAAGAGTGAAATCAAATTTAGTTCGTTAGTTAGTCTCCTATTGTGACAGAATGTCTGTGCAAAGTATTCTGCAACTAAAAATATTATGTGGAGAGTATGTGCGAGTGACCAAGGAGGGTACAGATGTACAGTCCCTGTCAATTCGTTAAGGCTGGAACACAAGGCTAGCATGTAAGAGAGGGTTGGTTTTTTGTGTGATTAGCAGTGATTAAATTTTTGTTGTTGTTGTTGTTGTTCTGTTGTAAGGCTCATGCAGTGTGCAATCATCAGTATCTATTGCTGAATTAACAGCCAGTACACACACCGCACTGACAACATGGCTATTCGCACTCCTGGCCACATTTTATTGGCGGATATGTGCAGTGAATCCGTCAGAAAACTACACAAAATCAACTTGTGGAACGCTGCTTGTCTAGTTGTGACAGATTTGCATATTCATGGGGTGAGAGTAGAGAGAGAGCATCCGTGTGTCTGTCAGGAAGGGGGAGAGAGAGTGAGCATGCGCAGCACGCAGCACATCAAAGGCGCCCTAAGATTTACAGTGTGAGACGAGGGAGAGATAAATGATCTCTCTCGTCTTCCTCAATCTGTGGTGTTTCTCTTCATCTCGTTTTCACTGTCACACGCACACACCTACACACACACACACACGCGCGTGTGTGCAGACACACACACACACACACACGCACGCACGCACGCACGCACACACACACACACACACACACACAAACAGATATGATGCTGATTCTTCATGCATTTCGTGTGACGTAAACGCCACTGAAAAAAGCCTTTATGCAATGGACAACCGAAATCTGTAATTGTTGTATGTTATTAAGTCTTATCAAGGTATGCATCAAGTGTCAGATGATCAATCAATCAATGATATTCTATCAAATCTTTGACAATCTTTGTATCTTTGTACAAATAAAGGTTTACCAGTTGACTCGAGATGTTTATCGGTATACTTTTTAACATTTTCCTAACAAGATATTCGGTTGGTATATCTTGAAATACATCACAAGGGAAACGTGATATTTTATGAGGGATAAAGCCCTCTCTGGTTATGGGCATTTTATGTTTTTAAAACCTATTGTCCATCACTCAAACAACCTTGAAATGTTGACCAGAGAACTGTCTACTGCAACTGGTTTATGATTCTTATTCCCAAATGTAATGGCTGATTCTGTGTGAGATTTTATTTTTCTGTTTTCACATTCTATTTCCACAAATGTCCGTGAAGCATCAAATGTTAAATCATCATTCTGTACATTAAATGTACAGAATGTACCATAACGCAGTGTCCTGTTATCGGAAAATAATGTATGATAGCGAACATGATTTAAAACATTATTTCTGAAGAGCATTACTTCCCATAAGGTGACACCCTGGAGTGCTCACAGTTACTAAACATTGATTAGATAGTAGTTGCTTTCATCTTTTATCTTTATCTTTATCTATCTTTAGGTTTGTTTTTAATCGACTTCATCAGCGGACTTATGATACTCTTCTGCACTGCTTTGAGCATATTGCTTTGGTATTGTCATGGAAACATCTGGTGAATAGTTGTAGCCGACCGTGTTAAGAGTTGTTGCTGTTAACAGGTAGAGATGTCCAATTCTGGACAAATAGTGCACACCCGTGCAACACTATTGACCAATCACAATCAAGCATTCAACACGCGGTTGTATTACAACTGGTGAAGCAGGCTAATAGGAATGTGCATGTGAGATTAGAGAAGGAAGCGTTAATGGTGCATCCCTGGTTGGTGCTCCAAAGGTTTGTGAATGAGCCGGAGAGAGAGAGCAGTGTTTCGAAAAGAGACCATCTATTTTATGAATGTGGGCAGAGAGTCAAAAGGAATGGCTAATGTTGCTGCCAGTACAGTTGCCCAGCTCACATACACATTTATTTATTCTCTGTCAAATGCACACACACACACACACACACACACACACACAGTGCTGCCGGCCTCCTGTGCTTTGACATATGGATGTGAAAGGCTATGGTGGACTCTGGGAGGGCTAGAACACAGCATGTACATCCAAACACTGCCACTGTGACACACACGCTGACACACACACACACACACACGCACGCACACACGCACGCACGCACATACACACACACAAACACAGCATGGGAAGGTTTTTTCTTTTAAACTTCAAAGTGGAATGAGAACAGACCACAAGTCTGACCAGAGGAGGGGGAGAGAGATAGAGAGAAAGAGAGAGAGAGAGAGACACACACACACACACACACACACGCACGCACGCACGCACGCACGCACGCACGCACGCACGCACGCACGCAGGCACACACACACACACACACACACACACACACACACATACACACACAGTGCTGCCGGCCTCCTGTGCTTTGACATATGGATGTGAAAGGCTATGGTGGACTCTGGGAGGGCTAGAACACAGCATGTACATCCAAACACTGCCACTGTGACACACACGCTGACACACACACACACACACACGCACGCACACACGCACGCACGCACATACACACACACAAACACAGCATGGGAAGGTTTTTTCTTTTAAACTTCAAAGTGGAATGAGAACAGACCACAAGTCTGACCAGAGGAGGGGGAGAGAGATAGAGAGAAAGAGAGAGAGAGAGAGACACACACACACACACACACACACACACAAACTCCAGAGTCCATCAATAAATCACAGACCTGATTAAATCCTTACATAGATATACTCTCCTCTCTCTTTCGGCATTTATTTTCTCTCTGCAATTTCTCCCCTCCCTTCTTTCTTCCTCTTTTACTCAACGGCATCACCTACTTCATTTAAACCACGACATGTTTTATTGAAAGCGACGCTGAAATATTCAAAACGATGAACACATCAGACACGGCATGCATTGAGATTGGTTATCTTATGCTCCAGGCCGCACAGCGCAGAGTGTTGCCCGTTAAACACCACCTCCAGTATAATCCTGTTTGGAAAAAAATAGCAAGATGGCCAAGTCGAACCTCTGCTGCCACGCAGTTACTCTGGAGGCTTTGTCATCTGATGTTTAGGGAGCAATCTTTTTTTTTTTTTTTACATAATTTGCATTTGCTCATATTTTTTTTTTTTTTACATTTTCTGATTATTCTAGAATAGTGCAATTTGTCAAAATGCGAAGAATGAGTAGCGCCTCATAGTCTGATGATAATCAGAAACACTTGACACATCATTGTCATAATCGTAATTGTCGTATAAGTAATGCATCATCAAAGGTCTATCAAAGGTAGCACGCGCTTTGATAGACGCGCATCAACAGTCCACCGTGGTCATCGCCGTTTTGCGGGGCCTTCAGTGAAACAAAGCATTTTGCGCAATCACACCAACTCCATAATTAATGTACGGAATGTACATTGCCAACACGTAAAGCCAATGCGCTTTTCCAACGTCCGAGAGGAACTAATTATTCTCGCCGTTGATCGCTTTCATGTAACATACGACTTTAGCGGAGATGATTATAGTGATTTAAATAGAATAGAAGACATGCTGCCTGAAGGCAAGTTAGCTGACATCTAGAATAGAGCTGTTTGATAGGAGACGCACTTGTACATCAGAAAGCTTCACAGGATTCTTTGCTGGCGATACTCACGAGAGTTGTAGTAAAGGAAAAACCTAAATCATTGTAAAATTACCGTAACCGAGGGTTAGGCTATTGAACATTTTGTTTTGCTACTTCTCGCATAAGGAAGCTGTGGCAGTCTCAAACACAACACTGTTATTAATTAATTAGTTAATTAATTACTAAACAATGACCAAGAACCATCACTACCGCAATTTCAAACATCCCAATGCTCCTGTTCTTCCATAGAGGAAGTCATTGGGTTGTGACGTCGCAATGTACAAGCCCTTAGGGAAACAACAGGGAAACATAGTTTTTTATGTAAAACATATTGTTTATGGAGCTATTATTTGAGAGTTATTTGTTAGAAATGGCATAGCCATCCTTCAGCTATTAACGAGTGAAATGCTCTGTGAGAATATCCTTTTCAAGTTGACAGCGACTGCCTTTGTGTGTGACATTTAGATTTTAAACCGCTCTCGGATACATTTTGACCAATCAGGGCATCTCTTCCCTGATTGGTTCGGTTTCTCCCATTGGGAAAGATGTTTTAGCCCATGGCATTTAGCTAAATAACGGAGAAAAGCAGCCCAGATACATCTGTTTACTTCCAATCGCTGCCTTCCTCCCACCCTGCATTTCACACATCCTTTAGCAGGCAAGACAAATGAGACAAATGATAAGACAGAAGAAATTGCCTACATTTGACAAGCTTGATAATTGGAAACAATGACAGTTGGATGGGTTGGGAGGGAGTTAAACACGGTCCTGTCAACTACCTAATTTCTACTCAAAGATCCCACCTCAATTGCTCTTCTCGATGACCTTTGATCTCGCTGACCTTTTTCTGGACTCGCATTCCGATAGCGCTGATCAAGTTGTTATATTTCAAGAGGGTGAAATGCACATTGGAACACACAAAATACATGTAGACATTCACAATCTCTGTTGTCAGAAGAGCCAACAAAACATCACTTGAGTCAGAAACCCCAGGATTAGAACATGGCACTGAGCCAAATGACCTCAGCTGTTGAGCTCGGTGGTTCAGAGTAAATACTTTATTTACTTCAGCTTACTTAGGCATTGAGTCCCAACTGCTTGTGCTAGTGCAAAAGAATGGCCGCTTATGAGTTAATCTAGTCTCACAAGTCTTTAGATGTCTCTAGATGAATAATCTAAAGTTTGACTTTAGATGAATGATCTGTGGTGATGATCTGGTCTAATGGCAGACAAGATCAAGTCTGGGCGAACCAGGCTTTGTGCCTTCTTTCGCATCATCTTTGTTTCTGCCAGTCACGTTGCATCATCCACGCAAATTAGTTTTCTGTGGTAGAATATGTCTGTAACGCTGTTGGACACAGTTAGACTCCGCCCCCTTGCGGTTTTTGGTTTCCGGCCCGGGCTTCTGCACCGTCTGACCCCAGAAGTTATGCTATGACATCGCAGGACTGCTGGACCCCAGATTACAGTCAGTCTAGTAAATCCCCTTCCACAGGAAATGGAAATTTCCCAGTGGATGTGTGATGTTTTGGTGGAGGCGCTGCTCTGCAACTGTAAAAGTACTGCGTCTGGTCTGCGTGATCTGTGTGAGCACAAGCTCTATCTGAAGTGCACGCAATTGAATGTACAGGCTATTCATGCACTCACAAACGAAGGCTGTGTTTGATGTCTGCAGCAGATTTCTGAACAAAGCATTAATTATCCTCTGTAGTTTACTGATGGCCGCACTCCCTAAATGATAAAAGATAGTGACATCCTTAAAGGCCAAACAAAGTCAATGGCTCTGTTCCAATTGGTCCACCCCCCCCCCCCACACACACACACACACACACTCTCTCATCAGCCCCTCTCTGTCATTCATCCAATAAAGATGGTCTGGCACATGCAGGTGATTTATGCAAATGAGCGTTCACAGAGGTGACATGTTGTGACAACATGTGTCGACTAGTTTATGCAATACTCGTCATTATGTGTGTGTGTGTGTGTGTGTGTGTGTGTGTGTGTGTGTGTGTACAAGGCATCAAAGCCCTACATTTTGTCACGAAAAAAGTGATAATCACACGGCTGGCCAGTAGGGTCTGGTCAGACTCTAGAAGGGAGAATATACTCCAAAGTAATCTAGTACACACACACAGGTGAAAAATGGCTGCATGGGATGTCTCCAGCTGAGCTCTTCGCTCGGCTTGGGGTTTTTATTTTTTATTTTCTTTTACCTCCGCTCAGAATGGTAGATCTAGGGTGGACCTAGCATTTGTTCATTTACAATTGATGTTGTATTCGGTCAGAACTTCTGTCTCGCACTATTCTTTGGAACCGGCAGTGCCAAAAGCACCGATGGGTGGTTGGGTGCGGGGTAGTGCTTTGTTGCTGCCCCTACTCTCCTGTCAAAGCCCGGACACTCAGTACACTTTTAATAATTGGTTCCATTGGTGATGATGGACATTTTCAATATCATGTGCAGTATTACTTTTTATCACACCTTTTTCAAGATCATTGCAAATATTGCTTTGAATGTCGTGTGTAAAAATTGCTTTTCTATTTTACTGTGTCTATGTTAGTTACTTATTTTACTTAATGTCCCCTATTTTTTATTGTTATTCTAGGGCACTGGTGTAAGCTTGTATTCTTTTATTCTGTTTGCTTTAAATGTATTACTGTTTTTAATCTTACATTGCAGTTTTCCTTCAGGATTAAGGATTTCCTTCGGGATTAATCAAGTTTTATCGTACCTTTTCTTTAAACACATCTGCTACGTCTGCCAGACAGAGAGAGTCCAGCTGACGTTAGACATGCGACTGAGACAAAGCAGGGCACATGCAAAAACAGGAGGATGACCAGAGTCTGAGGGAGATTATCTGCAGCAGCCAGCATCTATGTTGCATTTAAAACCCGCAGCATTAAGTCCACCCACGTAACATTGTGTGCCGCCACGGGCTATTGTACCTCGTCCAATGAAAGCCCTAGTGTTGGGAGGCATGCATTCTTTTCAGTTATACCACTGCCTCATTGGATACTTGATATTGATTGGCGAATAACATTCCAAGGATGTCTGTTATTTTAAATAATGGGACACCTCTGCCTTTGAATTGTTCCCAATCAATGTGTTGGAAATCCAATGATATTTTCCAATAGTTTAATATTAGATTGATTGATGATGGGTAGGGTAGGCAATTCTGGTCATATTTGTTGAAATTCTCTTTACACCCTGACAGCAATCAATATTTCAAATGCTCCGACAAAAACCAAAAAAAAAAGTCTTGCATCCTTGGCTGTTGCGGGCCTGTAATTAGGAATTCCGATCATTTCACTCAGCCTGAATGAAATGGTGGGATGTTCTCGCATGCCTGTCTGTCTACTTCCCTACCCAGCTACCTGCGCACACTCCTTGCATTCCTTGCGGAAGATGGGGGTATTCCGCAGGGCGAGGCAGACCTATTGCCAACACTATCAACCTGGTCATGTGTTTTGGAGGGAGAGGTGCTTTGAAGGGAACACCTGAAGGAAGAGGTGCTTCTATTTCGGTTATAGCTTACTCTGCCTGGTTTCTACAGATTGCCTACCCTACCTATGACTTGACAAAAAAAGCAATAACGCGACAGATGAAATTAACTATTAACACCTAATCATTGTAACTGTGGTGTGAGTGGAAATTCATTCTCCCGATGAGGTTGCGTGTACCTCCGTCTATCCCTGCCTATACGACGCACACACACACACACACGCACGCAGGCACGCACACGCACGCACACACACACACACGCACGCAGGCACGCACACACACACACGCAGGCACGCACACACACACACACGCACGCAGGCACGCACACACACACACACACACACACACACGCACGCACACACACACACACACACACACACACACGCACGCACGCACGCACACACACACACACAGGCACGCACGCACGCATGCACGCACACACACACACAGGCACGCACGCACGCACTCCTGTCGATCGGAGGAAGGACTTCTGCCTACCACAACTGTTTGGTTATCAGTCCACCCACATTGTTTTCTGGGACTCTTTGCAACACCGGCGAAGGGAGGCGAGCGCACTTTGTGCGTGGAGCCGGAACTGACGGGGGTCGGCCGGTGGGGCCTCGGGGAGGAGTGTTCGGCGTAGGAGCCTGTCAAGGCCAGGAAGGTGTGAGGTGTGAGTCTCCAGGTGATGCCTCAGCGGCAGGAAAACATTGGTCATCGTACACAATGGAGATTCTGCAGCCTCAAAACAGAAACACACAAACACCTGTGAGTCTCTGTCTCTTTTTGACGAGGAAATCAATTTGTTCCATCTCGAGTTCCTCATGAATTTCGTGAGAGTCGTGTGCGGATTGAAAGGAATATTCATAGATTCACAGATCCAGAATTCACCATTCATCTATGAAACGTGTGGATCAATATTTCAATATTTCACATTGTGGTTGGTTGCTAGTCCAAGAAAGTTTAGTCACTCGTCTGTGGTTGAAGTTTGGGTACAATTGTTTTTTGAAGAAGATTTGAAGAAAGATTATTTACTTCATTTTGTTGCTGATGAGAAACACTGTGTATGTGTGTGCGTGTGTGTTTGTGCGCGCGCGCCGTGTGTGCGAGATGCATATGCATGTTTTATGATTCTGATGAAACCTATGGCAATGCTCTTCTTCTTCGAATTATCTCAAAGCTAGTTCATGGCAGACAGACACAGACACACACATTCATGAACTTCTATGTTTAGACATACAATAGTTATATTATATTATACATGTTGTCTTCATCTGACACAGGGTTCGATTCCTCTCAACTTTGCTCGAGCTGCAGATGTTTCTCAGTGCATCAAAGTTCTAAAGCGGCAACATGTATTTGATGTCATGCTAGTATAATAAAGTAAAATGCCAAACACAGCGAAACACCATTTGTACTACATCTATGGTTCACTTGTGAAGTTTGACTTTCACGAGTCAAATGCTTCGATGAAACATTGAGAGAAATGCACTTAATCGTCCGTCAGTCACTGTTGTTTACGTTCAACCTCACGTAGTTTGCTCGTGTTGTTTGGAAAGCAAAAATGACAACCTAGTTCTGTGCGTTTAACATTGTCATAAGCCATAACATCTTTCGGCTTGTTTACGTGTTTTCCTGATTTCCATATTAACTCTATTAACATTTGTGCAGGTCGGTAATACATAGATCGGCGACTTTATTAACAGTACAATATATCAGTAGGCCTACATTTTGTGTTTGTCAAATTGAATAATCGTCTGACCATAGTGATTATCCTTCATTACTGCCTGTGGTCACATCCTCTGTGACAATTATGGACTACACACACCGTGTGTGTATCTGTGTGAGTGTGTGTGTGTGTGCGTGTGCGTGTGCGTGTGTGTGTGTGTGTGTGTGTGTGTGTGTGTGTGTGTGTGTGTCAAAATAATCATATTAACGGCTGGCCAGTATGGTTTGGCCAGGCTTAGTTGTTGTTGTTGATGTTATTTTTAACATTCTCACCAAGATGTTTGCAATGTCCTCGACCAGTGCGACTAAAAGCGCGCCTAGGTGCGCCCCCTAGGGGTACTCTGAAGGATAGCAAGGGGTACCTGGAACACTTATAAAAACAAGGGGTGAGAAGAACAGTCGGCAAAAAAAAGAAGAATATGTTGAATACATAAATAGAATATATATAAATGTTTTAGCGGGGCACCAAACCTTCTCTGGCTTTGTGCTCTTCTGGCGGGGAGGAAGTAGCCCACCTCCACAAACGTTTCGGCACAAAACATCTGTGTCATGTCGGTTTGCCCCCATGTTTTAGCCCCCCCCCCCCCCACACACACACCCTCAGAAAGAAACACACCAACATTGTTCCGTGCTGATGAAACGTGTACTGATGGCTCTCTTTGGGGGGGTGCATTAGTAAAAATAGTTTGAGAGCCACTGTCTAAGACCGAACTACAATAAATGAATGCCTGCCGTCAATCAATTACAGTTTGCGCCCCCTTTTTGTTTTTAAATTGCCGATGACAAAGTGTAGTATGTTAATGCGCTAGTTATGTGCCGACTAAACCTGTAAACATCACTCTTCTTGCAGCTACATATAATATTACCACCCATCTATAACTGCAATATATTCTAGAAGGTCACCATTATGCAACTATACGCACCTACGTGGTCATCTACTATTCTTATAGAAATGACACACAATGTAAATTTTCACATTCAATAATCAGTCAAAACCACAATAGTTGGTTCTATAAATCAGTGATTTATATTATTCTACTAAGCCAATGATATATTCGTCATTGTTAAAGATGGACCTCATGGCACACTTCTGTATTATCTCTGCTTGCCATACTTCTGTCATATCCTGGGTTGAGTGAATCACAAGCTATCTGTGTGTGTGTGTGTGTGTGTGTGTGTGTGTGTGTGTGTGTGTGTGTGTGTGTGTGTGTGTGTGTGTGTGTGTGTGTGTGTGTGTGTGTGTGTGTGTGTGTGTGTGTGTGTGTGTGTTTGTGGGGAGGGGGGAGTATGTACAGAGTTCAAATATTATAAATGATTATAGTCACTTGAGTTACTGTGACAACAAACATCCTGATGCATGTTAGTTTGCTTTATGTTTGTAATTATTCTTTATCCTATTCAAAACACTATTTTCCATTAGTTTGGGTTAGTGGCGGATTTGGCATTTTCTTTTGAAAGATATGCCCACTCCCCTCTCCATGTATCACACGCTCCAGTTATGAAGCAGTCAATTTTGATTAAACGTCTACTGTACTGTGTTATTTTAAGAGGGGAGCCTGCAGTATCAGGGTGCTCGCTTTTTAGCAGTTACGCATTGAAGTTGGCCTCTTGGAAGAATTTGATCCAAACAATAAGGTCAAATCTATTCCTGGCTTCATTACCGGACAGAGAGAGCGAGTGTGCGGGCGACACATCTCAAACACAGTGGCACCCACCAATCATCAAAGACTACACACACAAAACATGCCAACACACAAACACATAGACGCAAACGGGAGAAATGGCTTTTTTCGTATCAGTGAAGGCCTGTTTCTGGGACGTGCCTTTCATTTGGGCCAGCCGAGTCAGGGCTGAGTCAGACACACCACAGTGTTTCAACAGCAACAGAACAGTAACTGGTATCAATGTATTTTACAACGGTTATCAATCCGACTTCTTCCTGATTGGTGTGTTTTACTGCTTCTGCTGCCGAGACCAATGCATTTTCCCCCCAGCTCATTCGTCCACATGCTCCAACACCCACATGCTGACGTCAAGCCGATTGGTGAATTAGATTTACTTTAAACGTGCCTCATATGCTATATCCAACCCTGTACCAATGCAAGTATCAACCATGGGTTATGGAAGTTAGCATTAGTTTCCAATTTACCCAAATGTACCCAATTTACCCGTCATGAAAAAATTGGAAATCACAGGCTGGCTGCACAAGCAAAATTATAGGTTCACCGATTTGTCCACATGCAATACCGATGACCCGTTTCGTTCAAATCAGAGTAATTTGAGTCAAAGTGGAGCTAATAGAATTTAGTGTTTGCAATGTGCAGCGAGTTGATCAAACTGGACCCAATGAAAAAGTACAGAACGTACAATTGGTGCTGTACAGAATACAGTCATTAGTTGAAGACTGAAACAACCACATGGTTCAACCCAGGGTTAGCATGACTTTCCAATTTACCTGAAGAATCCAACATCATAAAAAATGTATTACAGGCTGGCTGCACATGCATATTAATTTACCAATTAGTTTACCAATTTGTCCACATGCAACACTGATGAGCGTTTCGTTCAAACCAGAGTGATTTAAAGTGGAGCTAATACAATGTAGCGTTAGCAATATGCAGCGAGTTGAGCTGACAGACAGGTCACCCAATGAAAAATACAGCACCTACAGTTTGTGTTGAGGGGCTCATAGTGTTGCCAGCAACACTGTGAGCATATATGGATGCATGCGCTGCATGTTTCTTTGTTGCAACATACATGAATAGATGTTGCAAGATACTGAATATGTATGCCATTGTGGCCTGTCAACTACACGGAGGCTTAAAATAGCATGCTGCTGCTAAGTATGTCAATTTTTGACATACTTATTTTAACGTTTGTATTACTATTTGTATTACTGCCACGTTATAAATTGTCTTTGAGTCTCAGATGTGCAGGCGTTAAATGTGCTTCATGTGTAACCCACCTTTTGTTCCCACCTTGGTTTCTTCAACACAAAGCTTTATATTTTTCACAAAGGTTTGGCGTTAATTAGCTTTTATCAATGATCAATTTGGGAAATCTCACAATCTCTACAATGCATTAGCTCAATTTGGTGGGCGGACTTGGAAAATGGGGATGAGAAAGTGTCTCTATTTCTGAGTGGTTACTAAGGTCCGCCCTATCTGGCTGGAGTGCTAAACTACCTTTGTTTGCGTGGCGTAGGATTCTCCGGACGTGACTGATTGCCCTCCAAGGGTATTAGTCAGAGGAATTAATTTAGTCAGATTCAAGTACTTCAGGGGAAACAAAGATACAACGACCAAAAAGTCCATGCTGCTAACTGCAGTATCATTGCATTATTAGACGGAGACGGCACAGAGCCTGGGCTGGAAACCACAAAATGCAAGGGGCGGAGTTACGCCTTGTTTCCTGTTTCGTTACAGGTGTATTCTACTGATGAAAACTAATTTGTGCGGGTGGCTGAAGCTTTCAGAAGGACAGCTTGACAAATGGATCTTGACAGTGGCCAGTCTACACGGTGTTGATTAGTAACTTTTACAGACGGGTTTTTAACAGTTAACTGGTGCCGACCGATTTTGTGTTCACCAAAAACACGCTTACAGATGCGGTTAGGAACGAGTCGCTCCACAAGCATCTCACTCACACCTCATTGTGCGAGAGAGACGGAGAGCAAATGGACTGCGTATCAAACTCTGCTGCTCTTGCTGGCAGCATCTGCTACAACAAGACGCCCACACACCTGCACCTACACACTTCACCTGCAGCCCACAGCCTGGCCACACCCCCTCGCTGCAGTCCTCATCAAATGTCACGTCGTGGGCGTACAACAGATCCCAATCCTAAACAACACCAACAATTGCTGGTCATAACTATTAGTGAGCAGAGTGAGTGATAGATAAATAGTGCTCCCTAATAGTTAAAACGAATTAGAGGTGGTGTGAAATTATAGTGTGTACAAAGATGTGTCGTTTTTTAGGTGTGACGTGAAAAAAAGGCTCACAATCCCATTCACATGAATACAACGTGAATGATACAGCATCATACATCAACATGATACATATGCATACAGTTTTTTGGATTTTATGGATTTTTTATTTTTTATCATTTTACTTCATGTTGTGTTTTGTGAAAGCTCATAAAATAACCCCTGATTAAATCAATCACTTATTTCCTGTGACTCGATTTGGCTATTCAAAATACAATCAGCTCCAACACTTTCTTTAATTTGTTGAATAATTTTCTATCCGGACACGTGTCTGGCCGGGCCGAAATGTTTGTTCCATCTCAAACGTGGCCAACGTATCCACCGAGAGATTGTCACCGCCATGAGTCAAAATGCTTCACATGCTCTGAAGTGGTGGCAGGAAGTTGGAAAGCGCGCTATGAGCTACTTGTATGTGGGGTCTGTGTGACGTGCGGAGTGCATGATGGAACATAAGTGGTGCTCATAGCGGAGGTAAGCCCAGGCAGGGAGGTGACCTTAAAAGGCTTTCATGCCCTTGTAGGTGCATTTAAACACTTGCGTCTCCCTGCGTGCCCATGTGGATAATTACCGTGCCTCACCTTATGACACAATGTTCACTTTTAGTGGCGCCCCGGACACAGGAGAGTGCGTGCAGGGTGCCACATTTGCTCACTCTGCATCCCGGCTGGCAAATAGATGGTCTCATGTGATTCGCGGTTGTTTTATCTACATCATGTTAAAATAGATTTGTCAACACTCATTATACAAGCCATTTGCTAAAGAAGGTATTTTGATTTGACATTTTAGGAAATATGTACGTACGCAAAAAACACACACTCCGTTTCAGTAATGCCAACAGGGTCGACGCCAACAGGAAGTCTAGAAATGCAGATGAATGTTCTTCCCTTGTGGCAGAAGTGCAGGTGTTGGTGCTGTTTGGGATCTCCTTAACAACTGTACACTTTTAAAAACTTACATATTCTTATATTTACTTTGTTTCATATTCTATTGCACTTTTTCTTCATTCTATTTATATATCACGTTGCAAATTATTATGCAAATTATATTTTGCTCAGATTCTTTTTTTTTTCTAAATAGTCAATGCAAATGACAGTCAGTATAGTTTTAAAGTTATCAACTGGGTATAGGGTATACTAGGGTATAATTCAAATTTTATTAAACAAACCTACCAATGATAACTGTTATTTTCCAAAATAAAAAACTCAAAATGCCCTGTTCCAGATAATTATGCACAATAGAGTTTCAAAACCTATTTCAGTTTATAGATTGTAAAGAAGAGGTATGGTAATTAGTTGAATTTGCAGCATTACGGGGTCATATTTACGGAAATCAATCAATCACCCTCCCATCCTTTGCTTGAGGATGCTCCAAAGGTTCTCAATAGGGTTGAGGTCAGGGGAGGATGAGGGCCACACCATGAGTTTCTCTCCTTTGATGCCCATAGCAGCCAATGACACAGAGGTATTCTTTGCATGGTCATTCATTTCATTCATGGTCTTCATGCATTGGTCATGCATGAAGATGATTTTGCTATGGAAGGCACGGTTCTTCTTGTTGTACCATGGAAGAGTGTTCAGTCAGAAACTCTGAATATATAGAAGAATAGAATAGAATAAGAATATACTTTGATGAGGTCATTTTCACACCTTGTAGGACCCTAAAGGGACCTACCAGCTCTCTCCCCATGATTCCGGCCCAAAACATGACTCCGCCACCACGTCGCAGCCTTGTTGGGACATGGTGGCCATCCACCAACCATCCATCTGGACCATCCAGGGTTGCATGGCACTCATCACTAAACAAGACTGTTTAAAGGCATTGCACTATTTGATGCTTTCGGGGGATCCTTTTTTCTTTCCCATATTGCTGGAAACCTGCGGCCCGCTTAATAATGTGGAACGTCCTTCTTAAGTAGTTTTCCTTTAATTGGGCTCCCCAGGTAACCTAATTATGACAGGGGTCTGACGTTGATTTTAGTGATCCAAAGAGTGCTCCATTAATTTTAATTGAAAAACCAAAAAAAACCATGTTTATGACATGTTTAAATCCAAGTTGCATAATAATTTGGAACACGCTGTCATATGTTGCATAATAATTTGGAATGTGGTGTCATATGTCTTTATATCTTGCACTGTCTTTATTGTCATGCACCATCCGCCAACTCAAATTCATTGTATGTGCAAACCTACATGGCAAATAAACATTTCTAATCTAATGTAATACACATATGTACAATGTAATACATACTCTAATCTAATGTAATATAATCTAACCTGCTGTCACGGTGCTCATCACACCCAACACACGAGTTCCCGAGGGCAGGGCATCACGTTATGCGTTTCAATGTAATTGTTTTTTAAACGACCTTTCACCTTACCATTCCAGGCAGCCGCCAGGCTTTCTGGGAAACGTGTCGGTGAGGCGCGGGCTGGCTAACGTTATTGCTGTGCGTGTCTCCCAAGGCCCCGTATGCTAGCAGTGATTAGATGTGGTTGGAGGCAGAGGGACAGGTGCCGCCCGGGGCCTGGTGTATGAAGCTCGTAGTCCTTTTCCTGGGTCTAGTAGTTCAGTGTGTGTGTGTGTCGAGTAGAGTATGGCTGGTCAAGGGGTAAGCCTTTACCCTCGCCATGGTGTTACCGTGGAGACGCCTGTTATGGTGTGTTTGGGCGTTAAGGAGCGTGGCAGATATTTCCCAGAGGGTAATAAGTCGCCAGCGATTAAGCCATCTCTACTTGATCCCTTCCAAGTACAAGATGTTTGCCTAACATTTACCTGTGTGGGTTAATGTGGTACCATGAGAGGTCCAGAGGCTTGACCAGAAGCGTTGGGTCAGGGAGAGTGTATTCCTCCAAATGTTGTGCCCGGTGGATCTGCAGGATCAGGAGAGACAGATGCGAACGCGTAAACCAAACCTGTAGCTGATCGTCTATTGCCTTGACCGCAAGACTTTTAGCAGACTTTGTAGGCACTAATGAGGAAGAGACGGGCTGAACAGCGATGCTGTGTGGGGTCTCCATCTTCATCCAGATGGAGATAAAAATAATGAATTAGTCATTATTTTGAAGTAATAGTCAAAGTGTTTCAGGTAATATTTATACCTATTCAAAACAGTGCTTCTACGTTAAAGATTAAATAGAAATTAATCTCGAATGTGAAATATTTCAATAACATACTGTGGTTACATAATATACTGTATGTACTCTCTCTCTCTCTCTCTCTCTCTCTCTCTCTCTCTCTCTCTCTCTTCATTAGGCTCGTCAATCAACCAGACAAGTGAGCTGTTCCTCAACACATTGTGCAATGCCTCCACAAACGACTCCTACTGCTCCACCGTGGATGGAGCTGCGGCAGGTCCCAGCAGCCCTTACAAGGCTGTTGAGATGTTCTTCATCGCCGTGGTCACAGGATCGCTAAGTTTTGTGACCGTGACGGGAAACATATTAGTCATGCTGTCGATCAAAGTGAACCGCCACCTCCAAACAGTCAACAATTATTTCTTGTTTTCGCTGGCATGCGCCGACCTGATCATCGGCGCCTTCAGTATGAACTTGTACACCGTCTACATCATCGTGGGCCACTGGCCACTCGGGCCGGTCATCTGTGATCTGTGGTTGGCGTTGGACTATGTTGTTTCGAATGCGTCCGTGATGAATTTATTGATCATTAGCTTTGACCGGTATTTCTGCGTGACGAAGCCCCTGAGTTACCCGACGAGAAGGACCACAAAGATGGCCGGCTTGATGATCGCAGCGGCATGGATTCTGTCGTTTGTCCTCTGGGCGCCGGCCATCTTGTTTTGGCAGTTTATTGTTGGGGAGAGAACAGTGCCATCGGGAGAGTGTTATATACAGGTAATGTGCAGACTTATACATAGACATAAACATATACAAAAGTACACTTTAGACTTTTGACTTGCCTTCTGTTCGCAAGCAGTTTGGAAGCAAACATTCAGTATGTGGTTCTTGACCACGTACATTAATTCATAATTATGAATTAATGAATTAATAATGAAAACATTTCCTTCCTACGACTTGCCCTGATTCTAATTAGTAATAGAGGTAGAAACAGAGCTAGTCTTTTTAAAGCAAATTCCTTAACATTGGTATTCACAGTCAGTGAATTTGAGGGTTGCCTTATTTTATTCCATCTTTTGTGTGTTCTGCAAAAGTGAGAACATAACCCTACCACTCTGTACAAAGACGACGCAGAAGAAAATATCTCTCATAACAGAGAAACCATTTTTTTTATTGACACAGAACATCTTTAGGCGAGGAAAATGTTTTTTGTTTGTGCGTAGTGTATTAATTTCTTATTATTGCTGAGCATTACAATAATGAGCTACTGCCCTCTTCCACAATCTTTAGGCTATATTAAAAAACACTTTTGGATATAGCCTACATTTATTTGATTTAAAAACTAACTGGGTAACAGCCCTGCTGTGTTTCCTGTCAGAGGGGACTGGGGCTTGTTTGGGCTCACCAGCAGAAGGCTGGGCTGGTTGGGGACGACCAGTCAGCAGAGTTACCAAGTGTTTTAATCAATAACTGAACTGCTGCTAACAAATTGTCTTTAATGTATCAGCATAATCTCATATGCCAGCATAGCCGCCAAGCAAACACATTATTAGCAATAAGAGGACGACAGAATCAAAAGACATTCAGTGAAGCTTGGTTTGTTTTTTGGTCTTGGTTCTAATTTGAATATGGCTGGATCTCATCCAATATAATAATCAACACTTCCTTGTTGTTTTTCCTTCTGCCTCCACTATCCTGATCTGTGCAGTTCCTGTCTAACCCTGCAGTCACGTTTGGCACCGCAATAGCAGCATTCTACCTTCCTGTCATAATCATGACGGTCCTGTATATCCACATCTCCCTGGCCTCCAGGAGCAGGGTGTCCAAACACAAGCCAGACAAGAAAGAGAAGAAGGGCATGAAGTAAGGCATTGATTTACATTACATTCACATTGCATCTTAGTATTTTTTGTGAACAGTCACAGATGGCACATGTCAAACTGCGTTGTACGTTCCACAACCACTTGTAAACTTCCACAACGAGAGCAGAGCCAAAACGGACGTGACATGTAAAGTCTGAATCTCAGCTAATGCGACGTATTCTCATACCATCACAAACAATATAAAAGTAAACTAGCGTTGGATGTGCGGATATGTTATGATCTTTTTGTTGTTCACGTTTAATTTTCCAGAACACCGAGTCTGTTGAAGAGTCATCTTTTGAAGCAGAACAACAACAATGAGACGAGTCCTCATCCCAGCCCCCGGCCTATCCAAAAACCCGGTCTGGACTCTGACAATGCAGTCGCGGAGGCTGTAAAGAATGGAAAAATTGAGGAACCAAACCCAGCTGTCCCAACACCACCTTTACCCCTGCCTAGCCCTGCACTCACACAGGTGAGCTACTGTAGTGTATGGTCAGCTGTTCATACTATATAAGGAGATGTATTGTTTCTGGTCAGCTGTTCACACTATGTAAAGGAGATGTATGTTTTTCTTGAGGTCGTTTGCGAGGAATGTGAGTTTATGGTGTTACGAGGTCAGAGGTGAAAAGAAGCCAGTTGTTTTGATAGTAGCTTTGGGCACAGGAGGTGCCTGACTGTTAAGATGATAATCTGAGAAGTAGTATTTAAACGTATTTTGACACTGTTCTACTTTGTAATAAACCCTTTTTAATATACAAGTGGGACATGTCAGCGGTGGCTTCCCCTTTTCCTCAACACATCAAGATACTACACTACAACCCAACCCAGGTGGCTTGCATGTCTATACTCTTGGACATCAATCTCTTCTGCTAGGGCTAAGATGCATTACAGGCTTCATAAATACCAGAGTCAAAATAGCACATAAGGAACCAACTGCTGGTGACATGGTAACCAAAGTCCTCTGAGGCCCTGTCCACAATGTATAGAGCCGACTTTAGAAAACCTGGCATTTCCCCAGTTCCTTCTCCCTTCTTATAAAGGGGTAAAGGGGGCATGTAGCAGACGCTTTTGTCCAAAGCGACTTACAATGAGTACATTTGTGGGGTTTGACATGTGGACAGTTGGAGGTGGGGATCGAACCGCCAACCCTATGGTTCGAGGATGACCCGCTGTACCCACCGAGCTACTGCCGGTCTTTACCATGTCTTGTCGGTGACAAAACCAGTTTGTTCAAAGTAAATTATGCTTGGAGCAATTTTCTCTGAATGTGAAGTGAATTCAACATGTTGTACTCTTTATCCAGGAAGAGAAAGAGAGCAGCAATGACTCATCCACAGCCTTCATCGCACCTACTGAACCCAAAGAGGCCACCAATACTGGGGCAACGGCTGAGGTGGGATACATTTTTTATAAATCACTTTTGATCACCGTCACCCACTTAATACTCATCCCATTCTTCACACATCAAAGATATGTATGCTTACCAGATAAGGTTTTTCTGCCTCCACCTATGAAAAGTATATGGTGGAGTGTAATATGTATGTAATACATGTAATATGGTAGGAATATATACAGCAGGGCCAATAAATATTCACCTTGCCATTCATTACTTTGTTTCTAGTGTTATTTGTTTTATATGGCTCTAATTTGGTTGATTGCATATACTTCATTGAGTATTTTGGGAGTTCCATAAGGCCTCATTGTAAGGAAACAAACAGATTGCTAGTAGTTCCTCTAACAGCCACCTTTTAGCTTTGAAATGAAGCTGCACTATGTATATTTTTCACTGGAAACCATCACTTATAGCTTTCTTTCCCCGCTTAGAAGATTTAGAGAGATTTAGGCAGCGGGATGGGCCCATATCCCTGCCCAGTTGACCACATTGTTTTGCAACATGGGAGAGTTAAGGAGCTCAATGACTCTGGGATTAACCACAGCAAATCTCTGCAACTTTGTTTTTATTGAGGGGGTCATTTCGCTTTTTGGTTTCACATCCGTACACTATTGTGGGCTCTAGCCATCCTACCACATTCTAGCAGAACTTGGTGGTTTATTTCATGTTTCCTTAGATATTCATGTTCTTCTATCAAAAGAAAAAAAGAAAAGTGAATGGAATGAAGAGGCTTTCAGTAGAGAAGTGTTTCTCTAGACCAGGTGTCCCCAAACTTTTTTCGGTGGGGGCCATATCAACTTTCCTTTCTGTGATGGGGGGCCGACGTCAGTCTCTAACAGGAAATGATATGGACCAAAGTGACAATCAGTATTATTGTGGAGAATGTTGAATTCTTTGAACACCGCCACTGGATCCTTGCAGATTAGGCAAACTGCCTTTTCCTTGCACTGGACAAAAAAATACTCATCCGTCCACTGCTGTTTAAAAACTCTACACTCCGAATGGATTTTCCGTTTCGACATTTTGTTATCCGACTTTCTTCCGTTCTTCTTCCGCCTATAGCCGGCTCGTGACTTTGATCACGAGCAAAGTCACGTCGGAATATACGATATTGTGTGTGTGTGTGTGTGTGGTTGGGGGCTGGAATGCCAACCTTAATCATTGCAGATATTTTATAATAGGAAAATGCTATTTAAAAAAATAGGCCATGTTTAGAGGGATTGTTTGGGATCGTTAAGTGGGCCACTCCAATTGTTTAGGCGGGCCGGATGTGGCCAGCGGGCCGTAGTTTGGGGACCCCTGGTTTAGACAGTGGCCAGTCTACATGGTGTTGATTTGAAACCTTTACAGACACTTTTTTTTTTATCACAGTTTACTAGTGCTGGCTTACAGATCGCCGCCTCCCGTCGAAAAAACAAACGGGAAGCGACAGAAAGCGAAGCGCCCCGTTTGTCCAGATTCAAGCTTGCCTGGCGTGATGAATCCAAAGTGTCACTTGTGAGACTACAGCCGCACTGTCTCAGGGTTGACCGCCGATGGTGTCTCTCTTCCAGGCCGTCACGCCGTCCCCCGCCACCACCACCACCATGAGCGCCGCGCAGGCCAAGATGAACCCATCCTCCAAGTGGTCGAAGATAAAGATTGTTACGAAGCAGGCGGGGGACGAGTGCATCACGGCCATCGAGATCGTCCCGCCGGTGGAGGGCGGAGGAAAGCATTCGATACCCATTAATCGGCCGAGGACCGTGGCGAGGAAATTTGCGAGCATCGCCAGGAGCCAAGTGAAGCGGAAAAGACAGATGGCAGCCCGCGAGAAGAAGGTAGGATATCAACACACACTGATTTTCTTTTTTTTTTGGGATGAATGACATTAAAAAAATCACATGATATAGTGTTGCTAGATCTTGTTTATGTTGTAATATATGGTAAAAAAATTAAATGAGACTAATTTAGAAAAATATTAAAATGCGTTCAACCATTCATAGAGGTCATCTAGAAAGCTTCTAAAATATTTTCTATAATTCTGTTTTATTTTAGGACAAAAAGTAATTGTACAGCTTAATTATTAGTATCGTTCATGTTAAGTCATGTTAGTAACCCTCACCCTATCAAATAATGTATAAATGAATACCTTAGTTAACATGAACACCATGAGTTGAGACACGAGACATGAGACACAATTAGTAAATTATGTTTCTTGTTTCTTTTACTTTGCCTGTTAGGTGACCAAAACCATTTTTGCCATTCTTCTGGCATTCATCCTCACGTGGACGCCTTACAACGTCATGGTATTGATTTCCACCTTTTGTCAATCTTGCGTGCCAGACACTGCCTGGGCGATCGGCTACTGGCTGTGCTATGTCAACTCTACCATCAATCCAGCTTGCTATGCTCTGTGTAACGCAACCTTCAAAAAGACATTCAAGAACTTGTTGTTGTGTCAGTACAAAAATATTGGCACAAGATGAGATGGATGAGGAATGGAAAAGAGGGCAGAGCAACAGATGGTACATGGACGAATGTGTTAAGGGAGGAATGTCTGACAAGGGATGACAAAAGGGGACAGCTTTAGGAAAAAGAGGTTATGTTGTCTGAGAGGGTGGGATGGTTAAACAAGGGGTTTTGGTTTCCTGTCCACAAATGAATACCAAGCCAACTCTTCTCCCAGCATTGTAGTGGATGCCATCGTGATGCTCTAGCCCTGAGGAGCGATGACAAAAAACGAAATGGAGAAAATATGTCTGTTGTATATACACTATGTTGTGAGCACGCCAGACGACATTGTTATAGCACTTCAGCCATCAGTATCAGGATTTGCCCGAATCCAAATGGCTTAAAGTGTAAGCAAACCCCCCGTTGCAGCTCCTATTCAAACACTATGAGATTTTAAAGAATCTAGGATCTGAGAGTTCTAGGAAGGGGGCGAGGATGTGTTATCCCCATGGTTACGCCCCACTGCAGCTCTGTGATACTTTTTTGTAAGCGAGTTCCGACATTGCGACGTTCGTCTTTACAATGCGCAGCGTCGTACGTGAAACGCCACACACAGACACCGCGGCGCTATGCTATACGTTTCAGAGAAGCTTAACCCCAGCTAACACAACCCTTTTGCGCTGCACCAAGCTCCACACATCCACACACATAAAACTAAAACAAAAAAAAATAATTAAGGTTGTTTTCTAAATTACGTTCTTATTTCAGTAAGTCACGAGATGGCATACATTTGTAAATTGATGATCATGACACATGAGAAATTATTTTGGGTTACCCGCCCCTTTAACAAACACCTTCATCTGTTGTGAATAATATGCCAGCCTTACGGTAACCAAAGAACAATGGTCATATTCAGTGGCTTTCTCAGCAAAGTCATGGCTGCAGTGCTATATTAATGCTAATTAATTAACAAATGAATGTTGTTTGGCTCACATGTACCTGGTTTGAACAATTGAACAACATGGTGTATATATATTTTGTAAATTTCTTGAAAATAACTTGCATATAGACAACACAATCTGAATTTTCCTTCATCAAGGTTGGTAGAGGAATAAGCATTAATGGAAGGATGGATGAATATATCTGGGCTGGAGAACATTTGAACTTGGGAGAAGACGCGTGAACATAAAACCTACAAAGGGGCCACAAAAAAAACACATTAGGAATGAAAGTAAAGTTAAATTGTTGTACAGTTATTTTACAGACAGGGAACTAAGAAGGTCTTCATAGAATTTGTATGAATTCATGTTGGACACAAAGATAGATCGAAAGAAATAATTTAACATTCAAATCAGGACAATTTTACAGAAATGACTGAGAAATGATGAGTCTTCTCAAGGCAGGGTTTCCTGTGCTAAAAGCAAGGTGCATGTTAAACCATCATGAATAAATCATTGTGACTCACATCGATCCAGGCAGAAGTCTGCGTGCTGTCTAAGCAGTTCAACAGGTTTATTGAGACTCATTAGTGAATGTAGGAAAGTTTAGGATCATGGAAATCATAATTATAATGACCTGAATCATTCAACCATATCGCTTGATCTGCCATCAAATGCTCTGTAATATGCAACGCTAATTAACGATAAATAACCAGCGGAACAAAAGATCATGCTAAATCAATGGTGGAATCCGGTGCATTCCAAGGACAGCACAAAACAAGGTGGGATTTATCACATTTCCATCCATTTTACCCATCGACTTCTCTTTCTGCCTGTGACAAAGAATATGAGTGACTCATTCTTCATATGTGACTGCTGTAGACTTAAACTCTGTAGTATGGACGTATGTTCCTATATTCGTGTTACGTAGAATGTAAATAATGAAATTGTGTGTACTACTTACCACCTAATCAAGCTCTCAGACTTATAATTAGACTACTATTAGAACCAATCAAAACGTGTAAAATCATCTCACTATACCACAAATAGTATTTTGGCTTAACATAAACACAAGAACCTCTATGCTCTCGTGCCGAAATCTTCAGTAGGATAACAGACAGGGTCAAAGCCAAATTCCCCCAAAACAAAACATTCGGACGCTGGGATAAAAACCAACGTTCCCAAAAGGTAATTGAATTCCAGCCATATTCCAAGAAGTCTCCCTGACAATATCTGGCGGATTGGCAACGCTCCCATGGAGTCAAAGACAACCTTTCATTAAGCAGAGACGCGTCGGCCATGGCTGACACTCCTGCAGCTCCATCCGCGTAATGATCATCATCAGTGCAGCCAATGTGACTGTGACGATAGCATCGGCACATTCAGGGTCACTGTGGTGATCTGTGGCCATGCCTGGGCATTTCCTGCTGTTTTTTATGCCTCCCGGTCTGAATCCAAAAGGCAATGAAAACATGACAGCCAAATTTTTGTGTGGACTGTAAATAATGTTGTGGGGTTTTTTTCTGAACTGTAATTCTGGAATGAATTGAGACACACATGCACGCGTGCTCAAACACACACACGCGCACAGACACACACACGCTCACACTCAACCACACATACTCACACACACAAACACACACACACACACATACACACACAAACACACACTCATACACACACATACTCACACACACAAACACACACACACACACGCACTATTCATTCAATTTATATTATGTCCTACACAAGATAGCTTGCTTTCTTTTATGTTGTGACCTAAAGAAGTGTATACCGGTGATTACATTCACGTTTATTTATTGTAGATATTGTACAGGCTTGACAAAATGCA
>OMKI01038090.1:5209-16494 GCA_900302315.1 Phycis blennoides
GAGAGAGAGAGAGAGAAAGGAAGAGAGAGGGAAAGACAGACAAAGATAGAGGAAGAGAAGAGAGAGAGAGAGAGAGAGAGAGAGAGAGAGAGAGAGAGAGAGAGAGAGAGAGAGAGAGAGAGAGAGAGAGAGAGATGCTGACCTCTTTCTGTGAGGGCACTGGAACATGGGCTATGAAGCTCTCTGCCCCTTCCTCTTCTTCCTGTTGCTCTGACATCAGCTCATCAACCTGGCAGGACACATAGCAGATCACTGATAAATATTACTATGGTCAGGACAAGGATCACTGATCAGTATCATCATCTGGTATTGTTCTGATCAAGGTTATTGATATAGGTATTGTTCTGATCAGGGTTATTGATATAGGTATTGTTCTGATCAGGGTTACTGATATAGGTATTGTTCTGATCAGTTATTGATATAGGTATTGTTCTGATCAGTTATTGATGACAGACCTCCTCAGCTCCCACAGCGTAGATGTTCTCCTCCTCCTCCTCCTCCTTCTGTCCTCCTGCTTGGCGAGCAGACAGCTCCGCCCTCCACCGGTCCACAGCCTCACTCACCGCTGCACACATTCATACATACACATTATATCATACACACACACATTGTATACAGCAGACACACTTTATGTGTTCACAAACATGTACACTATACACACACCTTGTTTCTCGTACTCGTGCTCCAGAGGAAGAAGGACTCCATCGTCCTCGTCACGGTAACCGTAATACTCTGCATCAACATCCTTCATCAGCTCCGCCCTGTTCCTCCTGGCCAGGGCGGCCGCTAACAGAGACAATACTGTCAGTAACAATACTGTACCAATACTATGAGTACCAATACTGTACCATTACTGTCACTATGAGTACCAATACTGTACCAATACTGTTACTATAAGTACCAATACTGTACCAGTAATGTCACTATGAGTACCAATACTGTACCATTACTGTCACTACACATACCAATACTGTCACTACAAGTACCAGTACTACTAATACTGTCATGTAGTACACAGTTGTGCGTGTGTGTGCGTGTGTGTGTGTAGGACTACGTACGTTCCTTCTCAAACAGCTCCCGGACCCCAGGCAGGTCTCTGGCCGCTCCAAAGTATTTATAACCACGGTTACCAGGAACCTCCTTCCCTTCATGGTCCAGCATCTTGGGTCCAACTCTCTGTGGGAACACACACACACACACGTTACCATGACCCTGCATGCATTACCATGACAACATGTGCATTACTATGACAACTTAGTTGTCATAGGCCAGACTACAATGTAGAAAACAATTGTTTCTGATGGCTGGATTTCATTTATTCGGTACACTTGTATATCTTCTTAACTCTAAAGTAAAACTTGAGCCAACATATCACCATGTTTCAACAGATGTGGGGAAAAAGCTTGGAATGATGTATTATTGACGACAACACATGTATGAGCATGATGGCGAGCAGGTTAACATAGCCATATGTAAACAGGTTAAAATAACCATATGTTAACTAATATAACTATAATGCTATCATGACCACCCAACCCACCTAATAATAACATAGTCAGTATATGATCATATTGTATAATAAAAATAACTGATATTGATATTTGTGCATTTACGATGAGGATACTTACTCCATAGTCGGCCCCTCCCAACTCCTTGATCCTGACCTCCCAGTGACCTTTCTCTCTCAGCAGTTTGTTGATCTCATCGTTCAGGTCTCTGATCCTGAACTCCCCCAGCCCGGCTGCACACACACAGACGCACACACAATAGTACAGAGACCTGTGAGTCCCCCACTAAAGTCTCCAATGGTGGGAGACGTCACAATTTGTGTGACTTTCTGTCTACACTCTGGTGTGTGAAATCCCATCAGTTCAATATTCTAAATATCTTTAAGGGTCAAATTAACTTGTTGCCAGTTGGCTTGCCAAGTTATTCAGTTCTTCCTTGGCCAATGAGCAACCATTCTACAAAATGTGGTTCAAATCTGTGCATTGCTTGAGAGATCCTGTTGACAAATGTTTTCGAGCATTTAATTTTGCTCAATTGCTGTTATACATATATGAAAATGTATACAATATGACAAAAGATGTTTCTAAAATAGATTGCCTATCCAAACATAACATATTGTATACAGTACAGAGAATACTCAAGGGTAAAAGGTTACTCACCATTCTGGATCTGGGCCACTTTCTTAGAGATCTCGCTGATAATCTAACACACACACACACACACACACACACACACACACACACACACACACACACACACACACACACACACAGACATGAGTAGAGACTAGATTGCTATTAATAATAGTTCAGTTAGGAAAAAATAACAAAAAAAAGCATATGATGTAGTGAGCAGCACTCACATAATTAATAATGTGAAATAGTACTATGAATGGCTAGAAAACATAAACGATATGAATAATTGACATAAACTCTAAAATGTTAGTACGAATAATGTGTTGTAACTATATTATTATTGATGAAAGATGTTACCTGTCTCCTCCACTTCTCAGCCTTAGGAAGATCAGAGCACTCTGATGCAAGAAAGGGTCTCCTCTCCTACACACACACACACACACACACACACACACAGACAGACAGACACACACACAAAGTTATAAAAAAGAGAAGATGAGGTATAAGAGAGGACGAGAAGAAATTTTACAGTAAGGAGATAGAATAGGAAAATCGAATAGAGGATAATAGAACAGAGTAGGGAATAACAACAGTGTAAAGAGGACAGTTGGTACCTTCACTTTGCCCTCTTCCAGCTGTGCTTGTCTGAATCTGGCCAGAGCCGTCCTGGTAGCAAAGAACAATTAACCAATAGTTATACTACTAATATAACTAGTATAACTAGGATAACTAGCAAAAGAAGAGCTACACAATAACAACCAGCTATACAACAAGTACAACAGTAGTATAACTACAATAACCATTTATAATCCACAAGTTTTGTGATTGGAATTTTCTATGAAAGTTTTGACTCTCCAAAAAATATGTATTCCTTCAAGTCCTGATTGATTATTTGAATATTTGTTAGGAAAAATCTAATGAATATGAAAAGCTTGAAATGTCAGGCCAGCAGTATCATTCAGAATAACCAGGCGTAATCCAGTGAAACCAGTATAATCCAACTAATAAATGAAGGCTACAACTACTTACATGGCCTTCTCAGCATTCCGAGCCTGTTTGGAAACAAGACAAAAACATGACATCACGTTATGACATCACGTTATGACATCACAGACTGGTATCTCATCATGAAATCACATACACACATATAGTACTAATATGTACTAATAAGAACAAGAGAACGATTTACATCGCAAGAGTAAGGCATATTCATAATCACAATCATCGACTCATGAATGTAGTAATCTACGATGATGATAATCATACATCTCTTTCAGGGATGTGAACACTGCTGGTACAAACACTGCTAGTATAAAGGGAGGTGAACACTGTTTAATGCTCATGTGAATCAGTTTGGGGGCTGTGTTTATCTCTGTACTTTACTACTACAACGACTAACAGTTATTACCTACTCCAAGCTATTACTATGAACTACCACTAACTACAACGACTAGTAATATTACTAATAACTATATCTACTAATCTTAGTATAAACTACTTCAACCAAGTACTGCTATGCTACTATTAAGCACTAAGAGGGAGAGTGACTCGTTCTCCTTACCATGGCTGTAGTTTCACTTTCTTCACTGTATGTCAGACAGGTGTAGTAATGTGAATCAGTTAGTTGTACTTATAGTTATATTATTATATTTGTATCTGAACCGCCTGGACGTAGAAGAAACTCACGCGCCATGCAAACCGGAAGCGCTACCCCTGAGGTCAAAGTTGAAAGTTTACCGTGTGGTAAAACATTAAAAAAAAGAAAAAAAAGTTATTATTATCACTCTTTATAGACTTGGTTCAAATAAATACAAAATATCTTATTTACTTTAATTATATTTCAAAAGTATGCTCGCGGAATGGCATTCAAAACAGCCAATAATGAACCAGAGCGACTACGTCAGAGTGTCACAGTGACGTCACCACGCAGGGACCGAGGAGACATGGCGGTGATTACCAGGCTGCGGCCCAGGAACCATCCAACAGGATGATGTGAATTTTGCAATGCAATATCAACAGTACAGCATGTTCATGTACACTGTGAGATAAAGCAATAGTACATTACAGACAGTATATCTTTTTGGGACACAGACTACTCTCGCCTACTACACAGTAAGCCGGTGTGCAGCCATCCAGCATTCTGTGTTTCCATCCATCTCCATCTCGCCCGTTGTTCCAGCTGTCCAATCAGAAAAGAGCAGTTTGATGGGAAGGTCGACCAGCTGCTGGATTGAGCTGGGGGCCAAAGAATCATCACTGTATCATTCACTGTATGAATGGCATTTAAATCAACATGAAATAAGTAAATCCATCAAGAAATAAATATGCATGTTAAATTGATAAATATGGCTATTAATAAACCATGAAATAAATGTAAATATACATTTTATTGTATTAACTTCTATTAAATTATTCTGGATCCATAGAGTTTAGTCAATGTATTGTCAAGAATGTCTTAAATCTACATGTAAAAGTGAACGTACGGTATTGTATGCAGGTTGCTGTTAGTGAAGTGTTTTTCCCCATTCACCCATTACTCATAAGGATTAATAAAACCATCTTTGGCAAAGTACATTCCTTACCTTCATTCATTGGGTTCATGTTACAACATGTAGAGTAGACAGTAATCTACAGACTAATCTAATGTACAAGCTGACCTGTTCTGCTGCACTATGCTATGTGAAAAAACGTACATCGTTAATACATTGTTTTAACAAACTAAAACACTTCCTTTCTATGGAAGTATTTTATTGTCTTACAATTTTACCTGTAATGTGTTCAATTGTAATTATAGACGAAAATTGTTCCACTGTGGCTCCCCAATCTACTATGATATAAATATGCATACAGTTTCATCAACTATGGATCGGCCACATACTACAAACGTGATTAGCGACAACTATCAAGGATGTGAAGGATTTCATCAGGTACCATATCATCAGAAGTCGATGTGGTCTTAAAAACACTGAAGCAGCCCAGGAGTTCTGACTTTTCCTTGTGCTTGGAGATGTCAATCTAAAGATTTCTGAGACTCGTCCTTGCACCTCTGTTAGCAGGGTCTATATGGTTAATTGATTCAGAACCAGATAGCTGTGTAGCAGGTTGCCTAGCACCCTCCAACAAATGAATTACGATGAAAATTGAATTTAACAGTAACTGTGAAAGCAAAGAGAGCTGTGGTATCAGAAAGACAGGTGTAGCTGTGACCGTAAGACAGGTGTTGTTGTAATGTCTGTAAGACAGGTGTAGCTGTGAAAGTAAGACAGGAAACTGTGGCCCGGCCAACTCCATGTTTATTGAAAGGTTAAAGTACAGCTGTTCTCTCTTCCTTCCACAACTACAAGCAAATCATATCTTTACAGAAGTTCTAAGTGATATATTGTACAAAAATAACATCTCGAGTTTTTTGAAAACATTCTCCTTTATCCAAACTTCAAATTGTGTTGTTTATTTTCCTGATATCAACACGCTCTACGTTGTAGTTTTTCTCTTGATATGAGCCGTCAGCTCACCTGTCCAAAAAATAATGCAGCGGCAGAATACCAATTTTCCATGTTTTGCCCTGAGGGCCAATCACGTCTCTCCGTCAGAAATAAAATCAAATAATTGGAAGATAGAATCTTCAACCACTTCCTGTTCTTCCCCAGCTCTGCCTCTCTGCTAGTAGGCGTGGTATTACACCACTGTCTCAGCCAATTGGCAGAGTGGGGTTATTAATCAAAGCTTGTCGCATGGTGACAAGGAAGTGAACACACAGAGAGTCATCGTATGATGGAAATGCCTCTGGACCAATAGGAAGGAGGATGAGACAGTTTGATGAAAAGAAACATGACCATGAATGAGAGCGGGAGGGTGTGTGTCTCTGTGTGAGTGTCTCTGTGTGTGTGTGTGTGTGTGTGTGTGTGTGTGTGTGTGTGTGTGTGTGTGTGTGTGTGTGTGTGTGTGTGTGTGTGTGTGTGTGTGTGTGTGTGTGTGTGTGTGTGTGTGTGTGTGTTTGAGTGTGTGTGAGTATGTGTGTATGTGTGTTTGAGTGTGTGTGTGTGTGAGAGAGAGAGTGTTTGAGTGTGCGTGTGAGAGAGAGATTGTTTGAGTGTGTGTGTGTATGTGAGTGTGTGTGTGTGTGTGTGTGTGTGTGTGTGTGTGTGTGTGTGTGTGTGTGTGTGTGTGTGTGTGTGTGTGTGTGTGTGTGTGTGTGTGTGTGTGTGTGTGTGTGTGTGTGTGTGTGTGTGTGTGTGTGTGTGTGTGTGTGTGTTAGGCGCTAGCTTCCTGACACTCCTTCGCCAGGTGACCAGATTTTCCACACTTGTAGCAGTTCATGTCAGATACCTTGCTGCAATTCAGCGCTACGTGGCCAGTCTCCCCACACCTGAAACACAGTACTACACCTTAGTTTACAGTACTACATATAGTATTTCAGTGCTACACATAGTAATACACACACATACATAGTACCTTCATAATACTACAATGCTACAGGGTGCAGGGAAGACAGCAGGGTGTAGAGGACAGTAGGACAGCGGGGTGTAGAGGACAGTAGGACAGCGGGGTGTAGAGGACAGTAGGACAGCGGGGTGTAGAGGACAGTATGACAGCGGGGTGTAGAGGACAGTAGGACAGCATGGTGTAGAGGACAGTAGGGTGAAGAAGACGGCAACGTCTTACCTGTAGCATTTAACCTTCTCACAACCTTTCTGGATGTGTCCAAAGTTGCCACATGAGTAGCACTTCTGCTCGTTAGCATGTTGGCAGTCCCGCGCCCGGTGGTCAGCCTTCCCACAGGTGTAGCACGCTGCCCCATTAGCTTGGTCACATTCCCGTGCCATGTGGCCGGCCACCCCACAGGTGTAGCACGCATGCTTGCGTTCCTTCTTTGGCTCCTTACACTCTCTGGAGATGTGCCCCCCACCTCCACAGTTGTAGCATGCTGAAAGACACCACAACACGTTACACAGAGAGGACAATCAGAACCTGCTGAAACACACCGTGACTCGTTACACAGAGAGGACAATCACAACCTGCTGAAACACACCGTGACTCGTTACAGAGAGGACAATCACAACCTGCTGAAACACACCGTGACTCGTTACAGAGAGGACAATCACAACCTGCTGAAACACACCGTGACTCGTTACAGAGAGGACAATCACAACCTGCTGAAACAACGCTTTCCCTTTCAGGGAGATCAGAATCTACGCGAGTCTGACGTGAAAAAGGGTGCATGTGCGAGTGTGTGTGTGTGTGTATGTATGTGTGCGTGTGTGTGCGTGTATGTGTGTGCGCGTATGTGTGCGTGCTCACCATCTTCTGTCTTTACACAGTCTTTAACTACATGTCCTGGCTCTCCACAGCGGAAGCAGAACATATCTGAACACCAGAAACAAAAAGACAATGTTAATGAACATGCATTAATAACACCAGACACATAAAGATAAGGTTCGGAAATATAAATTAATACCACCAGAAACATAAAGATAATGATAATTAATGTTAAAAACAGAAACATAGATACTGTTAATTACGTATACGTAAATGGTATTAATACCACCAATATGACCAACACCAGAATCACCAAGACAGCGTTAATGATTACCTTTCCCTCGCCCCCTTCCTCTGCCACTGCCACGGCCCCGGCCCCCGTTAGGACAGTCCTTAAGCCAGTGGCCGCTGCGACCGCACTTAAAACAATCAGTACCGCTCATCACCACAGACACGACCCCTCACCTGCACACACAGACACACCATTTTACTTCCAAAAGGCGAAACAATGTGAAACCAAGTCATATATTGGATGCTTCTATCATCAGCTATAGCCTATGCATATATATATACACACAAACATATAGATCCTTATACATATATGCATTTATTGATATATGTATACATACAGAGATACATGTATATACATATATATACATACATATGTACGTATACATAGACATAGATGAATATATATATATCGATATATTTGTATTTATACATACATACATACATACATACATACCCCTCACTACCCCTCAAGCGGAGTCCTGAGGTTTGTTTACGGGTAAAACACGTAGGCCTCATGGCCGAGGAGAACAGCGAGCACCGTCAGCGAACACTCACCTTTCTAACACTTAGTACGTTACGGTATCGAACACGATTCCTTCTACTCTCATTTAAACTTCAACCACACTTAATTAACACTTTAATCAACGCGCGGGGCTCCGCGCGGCGGGCCTCCAGCAGCAGGCCTGTCACACATTAGCATGTGAGCTGCTGGTTAGCACAGCGTCCCCCCCCGGTTCTCCGCCACCTAGCCGACCATCCAGAACCACCCGGCCTCTGAGTGACCAGGGCGCTGCCGCCCCGCGCGGCCCCGGGCCCGGGGTGGCACTCCGCGGCGGCCCGGGGGACACATTAGCCTCGAGACACTCACCTCGCGACTGGAACGGCGGTTTGTTTTCCTGCCCCGCTCTGCGACACACGAGGTCTGCACACGGCCCCACCCCGACCCGCTCCCTCGCGCTGCACACGGCCCACCGCCCGGGTCTCTGCAGAGGACAAGGGGGCGTTCCTACAGTGGTTCGGGGGCGTTCCTACAGCGGCGGACGCCATTGGTCAAGTGTTTTTTTTTCAGACCTTTGTTGTGAAATCCGCATTATCTGTCTGCCTCCACAAAGACGGCCTTACAGCCCCCTTTTAGTAATAAAAAAAATGATATACACACAATATAGTCTGTATGTACACAAGCGTACATATTAATCTTTATTATTTTTACTTTCAACTATGTTCTATTTAATGATAGTCATGTATTATTTTGAGGATGTCTACAGCCAAAAGCCTCAATTCCCACATTTTAGTCATTTAATCATATTTCTTAAAATAAAATGACTAACATGAGTAGTCATTTTTATTTCTTAAAATGACTGCTCCTAAACTTGATTCTCCCCCCCAGCTGCCCCTCTCCTCCTGCTCCTCTCCTCACTCCTTCACTAGCTGCCCCTCTCCTCACTCCTTCACTAGCTGTCCCTCTCCTCTCACTCCTTCACTATCTCCTCTCTTCATGCTCTTCAGAGGTAGGACAATCTTGCTCCCGACTCAGCGTTTATTACAAATCCAGGTTCACAAAGCTGGTGTCCATACTTACATATTTTAATATCAATTCATGTGTCACAGTTTATGCTAAAGGATCTCTACTGAACATGATGGGTAGCTGTAGCATTAAACATGATCACATCTACAACCTCATTAAACACAGCAATAGAAATCCACAAACAACTGGGCTTTAAAACGTGTACAGTTCATAGTATGTACATGTTGTGTTTAAATATACATCCAAACAGTGACTTGGAACAAAGATGAATTCTACTGCGATGTCATCATCATCATCATCATCATCCTCCTCCTCCTCCACTCTGGGTTGAAGCAATGTGATGGATCACCATGGAAACGTTTCCCCACCTGTCTTACGTCGCCGCGGCAACAGGAGGAAACCAAACGATGGAGAAACTCACTACACAACAGATCTGTACTGCAGAGAATCAGGTCCATCCTGTGGTATCTATGACGACGACTGTGCTGTGCTCTCGTTGGCCGGGGCTGACATCTGCATGAAGAGCTCTCTCAACTCTGTGACATCATCATCGTGGGACGGCAGGGAGGGCAGGGAGCGCTGCTCTCTCTCCTCGATGAAGTCCCAGAGACGCACACTGTTGAGGAACTACACACGCAGACACACACGTTGATATACCGTAGTTGTGTGGAGTGATCTTGATGTGATCGTGATGTTGGGGATTCTGATGTAATGTGTTGATGTGTGATATTAGTGGTGGTGATATGATAGTGATGTTGATGTGACATTGATGTTAGAGACGTGATTGTGATGTGAAAGTGTGACCCTGGAGTTGGGTGTGGCGCCGTCAGTGATGGTGTAATAGTGATGGTGATGCGATACTGATGTGATAGTGATGTTAGTGCTGATAGTGATGTGATATTGACAGGATAGTGATAGCGATGTGACGTTGGTGATGCTGTTGTTAGTACCGTTAGTGATAGTGTTGTTAGTGCTGTTACTGATAGTAAGGTAAGTGATGCTAGTACTGTGAGTGACGGTGATGCTGGGGGTACTGACCCGGACGGTGCCCTCTGAGCCCAGCTGTTTGCGTGGCTTGTCAGCCTCAGCCCGGGTTCCGTCTTGGTAGGCGTGGAGGTACAGACACTTCCCTCCAAATGGACAGGAACCACGACCCTGGTCAAAGTACTTGCAGGCTTTCTTACTGCGCGCACACACACACACACACACACACACACACACACACACACACACACACACACACACACACACACACACACACACACACACACACACACACACACACACACACTGTAGTGTAGTGTATATATATCTATACAGCAAAATGTATTTGTACATATTGCTTTGGCGTAATTAGTGTAATACATGAAAACAACATAACGTGAGATAAGTAAACATCATAAAGACATCACAGGACACAACAGTAGACAAGACGAAAGTACAGCAGATGATAGATATATAATATCAATCTTATCTATAATGCAGGGTGTGCAGCATGCCTACCTGACTCCAGACTTGAAGTGCTCTATGAGTCGGTCCTTGTCCTCCTGATCCTCCACCCAGTACACAGAGGGGATCACAAACTCTGACACCAGCCGGCACTCTGGGCAGGACCTGCACAAGTGCACGCACACACACTTAAACTTTAACCAGGAGAGCGCGTGGAGTGGAGTCAGGATTCAGTTTCAGCACAGCTCATTCAATTTTGAGGAGCGAGGTCACCTGTGTGACTGAGTGAGGTTCAACATGGGATCAACCTGAAAGATGTGCGTCCATGACAGGCTACAGCCATCAGTGTTTCTATTGGCCTGTTTGTTTACATAATGTCACCATGGAAACGCCACGTGAGACCAGCTGAATTTTGTTTCGACTTGGTGACAAGTCAAAACAGAGTGACTTGGTGTACCATAAAACCCTTCCCTGGTTTACAGCCCACTGTTAGGGTAGAGTATCCATCTGGGGTTAAGGTAGGGTGCCAGTCTGGGGTTACATTTACATTTAGCGCATTTAGCAGACGCTTTTATCCAAAGCGAGTAAGAAAGAAATACAGTAAGAAAGTCACCAGAACA
>OMKI01038107.1:2803-14517 GCA_900302315.1 Phycis blennoides
CACTATCAATATACACCCATTCTCTACACGTTCAAGATACACTCATTCTCTACACTATCAATATACACCCATTCTCTACACTATCAATATACACTCATTCTCTACACTATCAAGATACACTCATTCTCTACACTATCAAGATACACTCATTCTCTACACTATCAAGATACACCCATTCTCTACACTATCAAGATACACCCATTCTCTACACTATCAAGATACACCCATTCTCTACACTATCAATATACACCCATTCTCTACACTATCAAGATACACCCATTCTCTACACTATCAATATACACTCATTCTCTACACGTTCAAGATACACCCATTCTCTACACTATCAAGATACACCCATTCTCTACACGTTCAAGATACACCCATTCTCTACACTATCAATATACACCCATTCTCTACACGTTCAAGATACACTCATTCTCTACACTATCAATATACACCCATTCTCTACACTATCAATATACACCCATTCTCTACACTATCAAGATACACCCATTCTCTACACTATCAAGATACACCCATTCTCTACACTATCAAGATACACCCATTCTCTACACTATCAAGATACACCCATTCTCTACACTATCAAGATACACTCATTCTCTACACTATCAAGATACACCCATTCTCTACACGATCAAGATACACTCATTCTCTACACTATCAAGATACACCCGTTCTCTAAAAATGACTTCAGCTATGTATTCCACATGGACCCTGACCCAAGTGTGTTTTCCATGACGAGTCCTACACCATCGCTGGGCCTACAGTGCAGAAATAGCAGTGTGTCTTTTAAAAGAGTCGGCAATGTTAGCCAAAGGGCGTTCAGAGCCACAGAGGATGCTGTAAAACCCAGGGTCCGGGTGAAATAATGGTCTTAACCACCTTCATCCCCTAAAATAGAAAGCATTCATGGGGAAATGGGGTAGGTGTCTCTGTCCTTGACTTCACAATTCCCCACATGTCAGATGCCATTTTTGTAAATTAAAAGTGATCTTAAATGAGTGCACCCACACACACACACCCCCCCCCCCCCCCCCACACACACACACACACACACACTTTGTGGCTGGTTTAACCTGTGCACATTGATTGCTCAGGTGTGTGGGGCCTCACCCAGCCCCAGAGTCCAATCAGTCAGACTAGGGTGACGTACAGTTACCCTTGGAAATCGAATGAATCCCCTGGAAATCGAATGAATCATGAGTGTAAAAGTAACAAACAAAATGCACCACAGCACATAAACATTCTTGCCCAAATCCTCTTTAAAAAAAAGAAAATGAAACATACAATAACGGGTTCGGGTGCTTTACAGTAAAAGCCTTTGTGAATAGCTCTTCCTTATAGCGGGTTGTGAGTGGGTCAGAAGATTAAATGCTCTGACAGCTATTGCAAGAGTTGTATTAGACCATCGGTCATGTCCTGGCTGCACTAGAGGGTCCTATCCTGGCTGATTAGTGGGTCCTATCCCGCAGTCCTCCGCAGCAGGGGAAGAGTGGAGCAGTTCAGGAGCAGAACGCTGTCCGGCACCTGACGATGCTGTATGTCTGGGAAGAGTGGCCGTATTCTCCTGAGCTGAGGGCTGAATCTGCCTGCGCTAGCGTTGAGGACCCTTGACAGTGGTCTCCTCCCAGCAAGACCGGTATGGTTTCAAGCAGTCGTGGTGAATAACTCCGGCTCCGAGTCCAACAGCTTGTAGATGAGACCCATGTCACATGAAGTGACAACCTTGTGAGGTCCAGTTCAATTAGGTTCAAGTTTCCTTGTCTGTGCAGTGGGATCGTCCATGCACACAAGATTGAATATGCATTGATATGTTCTAAATATTGCATATCTATTGAAGTAATACTCATGCTGGGGGGCCCCCCCACTCATAACGGTGAGGGTAAATGTCCTGATATGCTGTATATCAACAGGTAAGAGAGGTCCACCATACCCTCTCTTTGTGAGGGACTACAGCCAAGCGAATAGAGCTCTGATGAACCAGGACCAGGTGTGTGGGCCCTCATCTTTCACAGAGGTCCCCATCAGTTCTTGGGGCTCTGTAGGAAGAGTTAAGCTTTGACTAGTTATCAGGCTCATAGAAAGAGGTCCCTGGTCACCCAAGTATGTCTGAGAGTTTACGAATGTTGCCTCCGATGATGAGACCCGTAGTCTGACGAGCTGTGTTGTGTCCGTCCTGATCTGTAGCTGTGCCAGACGACCTGCGAGACTTCCCACCGCCTCCTCAGTATTTACCTCAGTTCGTCTTAGTTGGCAGATTGAACAGCTCAGGGGAAGGGTGCGGGCGCGGGCCAGTGTGGAGGGTTCAGAGGAGGGACAGCGGGCGTGGCCGCGCATCTGTGGGGAGAGACTGAGCAGAGCGTGCAGAGGAGAAGAGAACACCCTAACGGCACGATAAGCGTTCTTAATCTGTAGCGCCAACCCGAAGAGCAGCCTCAAGTGGAGTCACACCCTGTTCACGACAGCGCAGCCCGGGATATGGATCAATCCCAGCAATGAACCCCCCCAAACTTTTCTCCAGCACTAAGCATTTTGTCCATATCTGGGAAAAGGCGTCCGCCGCTAAACGGCTAATGTCTGCAGCAAACACACAAAGTGCCTCGCCCGGCAGGCGAGAGCGTGCATTGACATACCGTTGAGTGCAGAATGTGAAGAGGTATTTACACACATTTAGAGAAACGGATATTTCCCCCCCCTCCGTTTTCAATAATAACATCGTGCACACAACTACGTTTTCAAAAAAGTTGTCATTTACATCAACCCGCATAAATAGCCAAACAAACTGTAGGCGCTCACATGACGTAAAGCATTTTCTGGCGCATAATGTGACGTTTGAGAACCGAGAACCCTGTTTCTCCCAGTCGACACGGCAACACATAACACATATGGCCGGAGTTTTTAGAAATAATCGTTTTCTGTGATAAAAACAGGGTTTTCATGTCAATGAGAGGCCAAACCTCAGGGAAATATCTGTGTCTTCCCTTCGTGTAAACGGGTCCGAAGCCTTTCAGGACATCCTCATCCGGATAACAAATTAAAAACAGAAAAACAGCATGCAATAAAGCCGTGGAATAATAATTATCGACGTGGATTTGCCGCATGAAAAGTCAAGGTAAACAAGTCTGCAAACAGGAATGCCCTGGAGATGCCTTCGCCCTTGACATAAAGTTACTCATTTGTGGATGCGCTGCATCTCCTGAGCCATATGTTACTGAACAGCAATCATCAATCATACGTTATCACACATATTAACACACACTACATGCACAAACGTGCCACTTAAGGCATGCAACGTGACGAAAACAAAGTGTAGGAATCCTACTGTTGGATTTCACGATGCCTGCCACCTCCCTGCTGTGAAACACAAGAAAACCCTTTTAGAATGACTGGAATAATGTGGACGAACTGCAACTTCAAAGTATCAATAAAGTACTAAAGTGAGGATTATGTATGCCTTCCTAAGCATTTATAATTGACATGTAAAGGCTGGATTGATCATTTCAAGAAGTTAGACAGCATTATTTATGACTTGTGTGAGTGTAAAGTTAGGGCTATCTACTTTACGAAGCGTTTATAAATCACGTATAAAGGCTAGGAATGCTGCCTCATTTTTTTGAGACAGAATCAAACAGCTAGCCTGAATAACCTCCAGAATAATTTGCAAATGTGTATTAGTCTGGAACCTTAACCTTAACCTTAAGTTCATTTTAAATTTCCAAGGGGTGTTATCAACAGGCGTAGACAAAAATGCCTCTGGACACAATTGGACACATCAGTGGCAGCCATTTTGGTTGTTGGTTATGAAAATGCCTCAATGTCACTCCCATTGGCCGCTCCTCTGTACAGTCATCGTATTAAACCCGCCCCATATTAGATAAATGGTTGTGATTGGCCTGACACAGGCCAGGTCTGCTAGAAATCTGTCGAAATGGGAGAGGGGCCAGACACCTACACCAGAGCAAATAAAACACAAGCTTGCAGATTCATCAATAAACAACAAGCAACCACTGAAAATGTATGAAATATGCAGCGATGATGATGGTGACAGGAAAAATAAACACAGACAAACGTAGTTTCAATGTAGTGTCTTCTTCAGTTAACAAGTGAGTGGAGGTGTGAGTGTGTACTGTTCTGTAATTTCCAACAGGTATACTTGAATTAAATGTGTTTTATCCAGTCAACACTCCACATTTGGTCAATTTAGTTTGTCCTTCTCAGAAATGCAGCATACGGTCCTCATTCAAAGAATGAATCACAGGAAAAATTTTAAATACTTAACCGTTTCCCAGCTGTATCAGAAACAGCCAGCAGCAGCCACTTATATTAACTTTATTGTCCCCAGAGAGCTGTGCCGGTACAGTGTGGACAGCAGGAGAAATGGGGTGAGGAGAAGTGGAGCGAGGAAAGACATTGATAGAGAGAGAAATAGAG
Source organism: Phycis blennoides (assembly GCA_900302315.1). Lineage (NCBI taxonomy): Eukaryota > Metazoa > Chordata > Actinopteri > Gadiformes > Phycidae > Phycis > Phycis blennoides. The sequence continues at coordinate 7,256 of OMKI01038107.1, forward strand.
AAAGGTATAAGACAGACATTGGAGAGACAGAAAGAGAGCGATCAACAGGGTGAGAGAGAGAGAGAAAGACAGAACCAGAGAGAGAGAGAGAGAGAGAGAGAGAGAGAGAGAGAGCGCGAGCGAGACGGAGAGATGTGGGCACCTGGAGTCTGACACCCTCCAGGGGTGTCCCCTGGGACAGCTTTTCACCTGAGGCCACTCCTCCATCCCCATTGTGTCAACCGGGATATGTCAGCCTAGATGCCTCGGCAGACGTGAGTGACAGGTGGCCAGGCGGCCGGCCAGTGCCCCCGGGCTGTCTCTCCTGTACCGCTCACATGGGATCCGGTAGGCCAGCCTGCTGACGGTGAGCTCCCCGCTCTCGCAGGAACATTCTGAAGAGACCGGGATTGTAGACGCCATCCTCACACTCACAACCCCCCGCCCCACCCAAAAAAAAAAAAAAAAAACGAAAAGAAAAGACTGTGGCGTTAGTTATTCTTTTACACACACACGCACACACACACAGCACATTCTGAACCCTAAATAGGTTCTGTCACAAGCGGCATCCGTTGTCAAGGCATTGGAAGGTTCACGTTTAAACAGCGCAAAACGGCAGCGCGGTCAGTTGAACACAACCCGATGATTTTGTTCGGTGACTCGGCACGCATGCAGCGCTCAAGTCAATTGTCGTATTCGCAGGATCATTTTGCTCTCTGTACGATGTTCGATAAATCGGGCCATATACTGTATGTTTGAAACAATGTGGCTTGGATTTGTAGGCAAGGTAAAAACAATGTTAAGACAATGTTAAGCCTCTGGCACGATAACATTTCCTGTCTGGCAGTGCTGTATGTATATGTGCCGTTGTTTACGCAACGGTATCCCGGTTGAGTTCAATAGCTTAGTTCAGGGGATAGAAGGTTATAAGCTATGCTAACTGACCTTATGGTAAACAAGAAATGCAGAGTTCACGCTGCACGATTTTAGCCAAACACAGGCGTCAGGAAAACATGGGGAGGTGTTTCGAAGCATCTCTGCTTAGGTGTTTTCAAATGACTCTGAGGCTGTGGTCGAATAGTCTTTTTTTGCTTAGGAAGGTTGCTAACTGAGTGGAATGATCCAGAAGTATCTAAGTGGCAGCCACGGGGAGAGCAGTTCGAAGTCTCTAAAGGCAACAGAAAGGTGTTTCAATGCCTCCTTTCTTATCTCCTTTAGGGTACATTGAACCATCCTTAGCGAAAGGAATGGAAATAATGCTGTCCCACAATTTCCCGCTCCAGGAATATTTAAAGCGATGCACCATTCGACCGTTCACCGTTCACAAACTGTCGTAGTTGATGACGTAAAATACAGGCCGCCGTTGGCAAAACAGTAATGGCGTCTTTCGAAGCAACGAGCGGTAACGTTAGCAAAGTAAACACAGCCAGCCATAAGTGCAGTTATTGCAGATATAGACTCAAACACAACTATTGAACAATAGCAAGAAGAGAGGACCTTTCGGTGAAGAGAGGTGAAGAGAGTATGCACTCTTGCACTCCTAAAGAATTCGGCCACAGTCATGGCCACTGACCTCAGAAGCAGGCCAGGTGAGTGTTTGATAGTTTGCCTAATCGCCTAATCAAGCATAACCACCGTTGGAATAGACGGTGGACATAAAGAGGAAGGGTGGCAGAGAGAGGGAGAGAGATAAGAAGACCCGTCCCTTGCAGGATATGCCGCTAAATGCACCAAAATCGACAAAATGTTTTCAGGCATACCCAAGCCCACCTGCTTTAGAAGTGGCCTGACCGGGGCTATATTGCGCACTATATTTCACGGCCTGATTGAGTCTACCAGTCTGGCCCTATCACAGCTCTCAAAGGCTCCCTACGGGTGTTGAAAGATGAGAGAGAACATTGGTTTTAGCGGTCAGGGAATTGTTTCACAATTTCACAGTGCACAAAAATTGTTCTAACCCTTTTTCGGAGTTGTGTTAAACTCCTCTGTTGCTTCGCATTTCACAGCGCAGAAAAAAATTTCTAACCCTTTTTTGAGAGTTGTGTTGAACTGAATGTCATGAGAATGAGTCACAATAAGTAGCATGTGATATGGAGTTCAGGTCAGCGCAGTTCCCAAAGAACAAAAAACAGTTTCAGACTGAGTCAGTTCTGCAATGATCTTGCATGGTCACGACTGCAGTGGGTCTTTTAAAAAAAGGACAGCTGTGGTCTTTAATGACCCTCTGCTCTGTCTACCAGATTGTCCAAGGTATGATCTCATAAATGTTTAATCATGCCCATTAAAAGGGCTGTCTTTGTTTGAATTTGAATTTGTTTGACCAGTTTTATATTCAAGCGGCAGTGAATGCAAAATAGTTTTTGACGTGTTTTAAACATGTCTCATATGATCGTCAACATAGAAATCTGCCATTTTATCAGCGTTATTAAAGACTTAAATAAGTCATTTTGAGAAAAAACAAAGGGGTCAAATCTTATGTTTTACCCAATCTCGGCCAACCAGTTGGTAAACGTTCTGCTCTGCTGTGAAAGCAGGTGGCGTTCCTTTCATTAAGTCAAGTGCCTTTGAGCACAGTGGTTCCCAACCTTTGAATTTAGGTGTCCTATCGTGGACCACCTCATATGCAATTGGGAAAAACAATTATAAATACACATGCAGTGGCTGAGCAAAGAGTGCCAGTGCCCCCTTGATAAACCTTACTGTGGGAAGGCAATGGCCAGTAAGAAATAGTGGAAAGAAAGAGTCAACAACAGTACTTATGCTCCCTGTCTTATGACTTAAAACTAGCTTCTTGGACACTTATAGTACAACGCCATGTTGTGTGGCCTGTTTCACACAACATTGCTGGTTAGGTAACTAAAACTTTAAAGAATGTTAAAAATTGCACATAAAAGAAACACATCCAATTGATTTTTTTTTACACAGAAACATAAAATGTGGAGATATCTGCCTTTGCCCAAAAAAAAACCCTTTAAATTACAAAGAAAACTATTTTCAACAAGTTAACTGTGGGGACATCCTGGTCTGCGCTTTAAGGTTAGGTTTTCTTGTTTCTAGTTCTTGCTTTTTAATTCCATTGTTGAAAATAATCACCCCTTGTCTGGTTTCAGATTTCAGTTTTGTGTGTTTCTTGCGCCTGTGTGCTCACCTGCGACGGTCTGATTAGTTCCACCTGTGTCCAATCCCCCTGCTCTTGTACTCAACCATTTGTTTCTCCTCCCCTGGTGCCAGTTCGTCTTCGCACCGCCGAGTCTGGCGGCTTTACTCTCGTCTAGCGGCTTTGCTCTCGTCGCACGTTTTTGGATACCTGTATCTGATTACTAGACAGATTTTTTTTCTGTGTACCTAAGCCCTGTTTCAGGTAAAGACCTTTTGAGTCTTTACTTGCGTTCACTTACTTTACTTGGGTTTGAGTCCGCTGTGTCTTGGTACCAATGTTGTAACTGTATTTTGTTGAGTTATTTTAACTTCCTCAAAACAATCCTGCGGTTTGATTATAACCTGGAATGCATACAAAAAAAAAAAAAATAAGAGCTCATAATAAATATTTCCCTCCCAAATGTTTTGGGTTGGTTGTCTGTTTTAATGCCGAGCCAGGGACTGGCAGCTAAGTGGAACTCGACGTAATTAAGTTACCGTTTGCTCTTCTGTCCTCTTTATGCCACGTTGTTCTCCAATTACACCGGACTTGACTCTCTTACAAACACAGGCCGCAAATTATTTGTTGCCCGTCTCTTAGAAAAGGTGGTAAAACCTCAACTGTCATCTCCGTACCAGTGGATTTGATTTCCTAATCGAACGTTGCTGCGTGTTAATACAATACAATAATGCTGAACCCAAAATGTTCCTCATTTGTGTGGGATGTATGAATTTGCGTGTTCCATGATTGTGTTGTGATTGATGTTGTGATACCCCATATATAGGCCAAGTAAATTTGGTTTGGACAGTGACGCAATGAGCAGAACTAATTGTTGCTGTTCAAACTGCCAAATGAAATGTATGCACAATTTATAAAAGGAAGGGGAGGTTTTGACAAGTTTTTGGAGATAAAAAGTCAGATTAAAGTCTGTATATTTCAAGGCATGTGAAATGTTACATACAGTACATCACACTATATGTATGACGATGAAAGCCTGCCAACCTCAGATCACTAATCCAGATGGGATTCTACTTCCCTAAATACTACGAAACATGCATTTACACGTTTCCATCCTTATCTGAAACAAAATAAAAACAAAAAAATACGTTGGCTGACATTCATATTGCCGTACACCCGGTCGGCTACCTCCGGATGTTGGACAGTGATTCTCGCAGCGCAGTTATTGGGCTTCCTGACGTAAGGCGTCCTCCACAATATGCGAATGCACGTAGGAGCTGTTGAATGAGTTGAGTGGATTTGAGCAGTGGGTCTTGACAACCAAGGTGTGGGGAGTGATCGCAGACTGATACACTGAACAGGGAGGCGGAGAGTGACAATTCCAGGACCGCCGTTTGGAGATGAATACCCGGCTAACCGACAATGACAATGTGGTCCCCGGCCACTTTTCCCATCATACCTCTTGACACTTTGCGCGCATCGGCTCGAAATTAAATCTGACAATTCAAATCTATTCAAACCTGTTTGCCGTTCGTTAGAATGCAGAGTGAACACATTTCAGGAACATATTTCACCGGTGCAAAGCACGGCAGTTGGGCCCTGCTGAACTGCTGAATACGGTGGCTGACTAGACGACTGCTGCCCTATTAAGTCGCTTTGTGCGCTCTTGTGTGAACCAAGCTTTCGCGTTGCGGCATCACAAGAAAATGGACACCGCGGATCCTTGGGACCCTGTTGAGCACCGTCACGCTCATTTGTGTCCTCCAGAGGAGAGAACAAAGAATCCCAATACTGTAGATAGATACAACATAGATCTCTATTCAGGAAGACTGGGTAGTGTTGGGATTGAAATGGGGAAAAATGGCCTTAGAGGAATGATCTGGTCTGAGAAAAGCATAATCAACAGAATAATGAAGCAATAAGAGCATCCAGAGCACCTTAGGACCACAGGGGGTGAATGGAGAGCTTGGCCAATTAATTAATTTCCTTTCTCCATTGATTTGAAGTCGTTCCATACAATTTAGCTTGAGCCTTCCAATCAGCCTCAGACAGCCACAGCGGTCGCAGCACTGGAACAATGCCTGCACAAGGTGAGTGCTCTCGACAGTGGTGGGCTGGATGGCAATGGGCAAATAGCCTTGCGGATGACACAATAAAAGTGTTGCGCAATCAAACAGAATGCCTGGTAGAGTGTAAAGAATCACCCCATTAAGCCAAATTGAGAAGCGTCCAAGGAGGCATCACCAGGCCTCCCTCGTGTCAATTAGCCGGACATTCCCATCCAAGCCAAGGCATCATCTGCTGAGGCATGCGTTTGACTAATTGGGAGTCAGGAGAGCACTATGGTACACAGGTAGCGTGGCGTGTACAGCTGAGGGTCGGGTGTGCAAAACCTTTAAGAGCTCGGGTTCTGCACTTTCCAGTCGGAGGGCTGAGTTGTTAAGAGCCAGTGACCGGAGGCATGGAGTGAGGGAAGGCGTGGAGTTTCAATAGAACGGGAGGGTTGAAAAAGGGTCTTTAAAAGGGACATTTAGCAGACGCTTTGTCCAAAGCGACTTGCAATCAGAACATTCGTGGGGTTCGACATGTGGACAGTGTGGAGGAGGGGGGGATCAAGGGGATCGAATCGCCGACCCCACGGTGAGCGGACGACCCGCTGTGTCCACTTGCTCTACCCACTGAGCTACCGCCGCCCCATTGCGTGTCTTTCACCACAACGGCTGGTTCTTTACATCTCTTGTGTGCTCGGTTGGTTCCCGGTGGTTCCTAAATCCTGCACAAACACGCACACAAATGTGAAACGCTGTGTGTGTCTCGCCGTCGGCTGCAAGCGAGATGAGGGAGGCGGTGGCTCGATTGCAGGGATGGACGAGGGTGGATGAGCTAAACTACTACAAATACTTGTGTATGTTATGGTGGCAGTGTGTGTGTGTGTGTGTGGGGGGGGATGTCGCAGCCAATCAAATATGATGCCTAGCCATTCAACCGCCTTCACACTTGCGTATCGTTACTTTTGTTTGCATGCCATTTTTATGCGGTGTACCGTCCATTTGGTCCTAGAAATGGGATAAAGAGCAACCTATATGTCCCAAACAGTGCAGATTATTGAGCGAGAATTGAAGAAGACATAAACAGCCGGCAATGTTTGTATGTGTGTGTCATTTGTATTCGGATTTTAAGAGAGTTGCCCACGTTGTAATCTTGCATCATTTCCTCACGTCTGTCAGATGTGTGTGTCTCTATTTCGGCGATAACATTCATTCACATGCATTCAGTGGAATGGTGCAACGGTAAACACTTATCGCAACGCCATTGTTGCTCTCAGGTGCCAAGGACCTCCTCATGGCGGCGCGTTGCAGTACGCGTCAAGCCCAAGACGACTCCCATTGTGGACACACGCACACACACCGGATTAACCTTGGAAAGTGACAAATATGCAGCGGCGCTTTGCATGGTGGGCAGGCTCCTCCACTGAGGCGGACACTTGCGTCAACGGGGGGCTTGGTGTTCAAAAAGAAAAGAAAATGTGTTCGAAGTGATTTCTGTCGAATAATCTATCTCAGATTGATATTGTGTCCCCACGTACGCCTTGTTCCCTTGCCGGGCACTCAGAAGTGACAAAAGGCCTCCATTTCGAGTCCTTTTCAGCGAAATTGAAAGCACGGGGGACGCTGGTGTCGTCAGGCGCGCCTCCTTCGACGCGTGAGGGAAGCAGTTATTTGTTAGGCGTACCTGGTGTGGCGGGGCTAAAACAGAGCGGGCTCGACCCTGACCTGCTTTGGTATTGTAATCACACATCACGTAGGTGTACGTGTACGTATGGACGCACTCAAAGATGTCGGGCCTTTCAGTCATTGTCAAAACATGAATGAAACCGTCAGGACACGGGAGGGAAAATATCACTCTGCAGCTCGACAGAAGCACTTTGGAACCTCACTTTTTTGCGCCTTTAAAAGCCTGCACATGGAATTGACATACGTACGTGTGTGTGTGTGTGTGTGTGTGTGTGTGTGTGTGTGTGTGTGTGTACTGTACTGTACACACAGACACTAGCGCTGAGCCTGAATATTTCAATATTCAGATATTCCTTTATTAATCCTATATGTTCCTTACCGTGCAATTTCAGCACAACTTTGCACGACGTTCAACCTTGTTTGCAGGCTACTCTAATACTGTATTCCAGTGG
>OMKI01038119.1:3002-19696 GCA_900302315.1 Phycis blennoides
GGTATTTGCAGATAGTCAGATGGACAGTTTTGTCATTTGTGTAATATTGTAGATTACTGTTTATATTTTTGTACATTGTATTGGAAATGAGAATATTGATGGATCAGTAAGGACCTAGAGCCTTGGGTTAGTATTCAGCCCCTGGACCAGGTGCTCCTGGTGGGTCTATAGTATTTAGCCCCTGGACCAGGTGCTCCTGGTGGGTCTATAGTATTCAGCCCCTGGACCAGGTGCTCCTGGTGGGTCTATAGTATTGAGCCCCTGGACCAGGTGCTCCTGGTGGGTCTACAGTATTGGTAGTGGTTCTGGGTCTAGCGCGGGCCGTCTCCTGGTCATCTTGTAACGGGCCTCGTCTCTGCAGCAGCACCCCGGCTACAACTGTGTGTCGCGCTCCAAGAGCAGAGAGAGGGAGCTGGACAAGAAGGAGGGCGACGGCCTGACGCCCCGCTCCAAGGAGAAGAAGGAGGAGAAGGAGAAGAAGGAGGAGAAGGAGCGCAAGGACAGGAAGAGAGTGAGTAGTGACACACGGGGAGGCCAGGAGTGAGACCACAGTGAGAGGTTGGAGTGAGACTAGGAGGTGAGAGGTTGGAGTGAGACCACAGTGAGAGGTTGGAGTGAGACCACAGTGAGAGGTTGGAGTGAGACTAGGAGGTGAGAGGTTGGAGTGAGACCACAGTGAGAGGTTGGAGTGAGACCAGGAGGTGAGAGGTTGGAGTGAGACTAGGAGGTGAGAGGTTGGAGTGAGACCAGGGAGTGAGACCAGGGAGCGAGATGCTGGAGTGAGACCGGGGAGTGAGATGCTGGAGTGAGACCGGGGAGTGAGATGCTGGAGTGAGACTGGGGAGTGAGATGCTGGAGTGAGACCAGGGAGTGAGATGCTGGAGTGAGACCATTGACCTCTGAATCTTCCTCTCCTCAGGATCACATCATCAGCGACTCCGAGGTCGCCCTGGAGACCAAGAGGAGGAAGGATGAGAATGGAACCAGTGAGCTCCTCTTCACACGTGATCTTCATCACATATCTCACACCGCACACTTCTTCGTAACTCCCCCCTCCTCCCCCGCAGACTCGCTGAAGAACAGCAAGAGCTCCAGCCCCTCACCGGATGGCCCGCTGTCGGCTGAGAAGGAGAAGACCAAGCGCTCCAAGTCCTCCAGTAAGGAGAAGAGCGACTCTGTGAAGCCTGAGAGGACATCTTCTGGAGGCAAGAAGGTCAGCCTGCTACTTATTATGGTCTGGCCGTGCATCCCCTTAGTTACTGCTGAGGCCTGCTGAGGCCCACAGTGGCGTTTCCCTGAAGCCTGGACCACCTGTGGAGGAATCCCACCTTCTGCACATGCACTCAGAGTAGCCAGGGGAACCATGGGGTTCCAGGGGGTTAGAACTTCACATATCGGGTGCTTTCTAGGTTCCACAACGATGAGTTTGGAGGTGTGCTTTACAGAGTGATGTATGGGAGGGTCCTGCAAGGCGACTACAGACACAGGGCCCAGAAGCCTTCAGCTGGGAGAGACCCCTCACCTCTACGCTAGCCGCCCCCTGACTAACATGTCCCATCAAAGGATGTGAGGCGGTCCACCTTCAGAACAGTGGCATCCAGCTGCTGGTGTGTAGAGAAGGTCCAGCCCAGATCACCGACATTCAACATGTCTTTTTATTTCCTATCTTCAGGAGTCTCGTCACGACAAGGACAAGTCTGAGAAGAAGGACAAGAGAGACAGTAGTAGTGGAAAAGAAGAGAAGAAGCAATATCCTTGAATTTCCTTTGTACTCCCTGTCTCTGGGCTGTCTGTAGTCCTGTCTGTCTGTCCTCCCTGTCTCTGGGCTGTCTGTAGCCCTGCTGTCTGTCTGTCCTCCCTGTCTCTGGGCTGTCTATCTGTCTGTCCTCCCTGTCTCTGAACTGTGTCTGTCCTCCCTGTCTCTGGGCTGTCTATCTGTCTGTCCTCCCTGTCTCTGGGCTGTCTATCTGTCTGTCCTCCCTGTCTGTAGTCCTGTCTGTCTGTCCTCCCTGTCTCTGGGCTGTCTGTAGTCCTGTCTGTCTCTCCTCCCTGTCTCTGAGCTGTCTGTCTCCCTGTGAGGGGTCAGTTTCCCTTAACATAACCACTCATAAATCCTCAGACAAGCACAGATAATGTGTCCCCGCGGGGAGACGCCTCCTGCAGTCGTCTCTGGGCTCCTCGGTGTGTTCTCCTGCCGTCCGCAGAACCAGAGAAGCTTTCATCAGCACCCCTCCCCTCCTCTGTCCTGGACGAGGTCTTCCTGCTGGGTCCTCCCTGCTCCCGGCGCTGGGCTGCTTTTAGGTTCTGTTTTAACCTCACTCCTGTAGACCACCAAGTGTTTTTTTATGGTAGAACATGAGCACATCTCTAGTGTCCCCAGCCTGCAGACACCTCCAGCAGCTTCAGCCACAGGACCACTTTGTATAATATGTGTACAATAATAAAGAGGGGAACGTGAAATACAACTCATGTTTTTTGGTTTGGGATTTTTTTTTTTTCAATTTATGTCACAATTTGTTTTCAGTTTTGTGTTTTTAGGTTTTTACATAATTTATAAAATGACAAAAAAAAAATGCCAGTTCATTCTCCCTGAAAATGCAGAATTGTAAAATAAAGAATTAAAAATCCCACTTCTAAAGTTCTGTACTGGACTACAACTGTTTCAAGTAACTTTTTGGAGTTTTTAATCTGCTGTACTTAAGTGGACGCTTTTTTAAAACCAATAAATGATGGATTTCTTAGTGTGTCACTTTGATCTTGTCTCATGCTTTTATTTTGTAAAGCCATCGGTTTCCTAGGTGATACCGGTACCATATTCTACATGGCTGTAGATGTGATGTTGTGTTGTATATCAGAAGGTTTGGGATTCATCAAGAAGCCTGTTGACACTTAACTTTATTTGTTTGCTGTAAAATCTCCAACAATCCTCTTAATCATTTGAGCCTTTGTCTTTTATAGAAGTGCTTAATGAGGCGAATCCCTTTTAGAACCTCACCAAACCTTTTAGTGGGAAGGATTCCATCCAGACAGACCACAAACAACACAATATCAAAAAGTGACTTTTATTTAGGAAAAGAAGAATCAAAGTGTTGGTATAGGGCTGCTGTGTGCATGCTGCCCACCGGGCCGGAGCCCCTGCTGACGTCAGGGCTGCACTGCGGACCCCTTAACACTCCTCATGCATTTTACTGGGGGGGACATTTACACACTCCTCTTCTCCGCCTCGCTCTGTCTCAGACGCCCCAGTCCTACTGACCAGAGACTGAAGGGTAATACAAAATCCCACTGCTGACAGTTCAACTAAATACTGGGTGGAAGAGATATTCAATGTAAACTTTATTAAACAGGGAATTGTACTTTTTGTACAGGAATGCAGTCTTACTCTGGAAATGTCAATATCTCCAAGTGCTCTTCAAAGAACTACTTGTATGTGTGTTGGAGCTGTGGTAATGCTGGACAGAACATCTCAGGGGTCTTTGGCTTCAGGGGGCAGCAGGACCAAAGGACAACCAGTCTCATTATTCAGTTCCAATAGAAAAACAACATGGCATCACTATTCATGATCTTAGTCTAGGAATTAAATTGTATTATAATATAGCACTGAAAATAAAACCTTATCATAAAATAAGTAGATGACTTTACTCCGCTAAGTAGAACATTAAACACAAACTTAAAAGTTTTCACCACTAAATGTCTGCAAAGATGAAAGTGTTGGACAGAGAGGCTCCGGCTGGGGACCGATGGCTCCCTGAGACCCTCGGCCTCCAGAGTCCTCACTGGACTCAGTCTCGGTCCTGAAGTGTCTCTTAAGTGAGTCCAAGCTGCATTGCCGTGATGCTCGGTAAGGCACTGCGAGAGTCAGAGCGCAGGTTCGATTCCCCGCCGAACGCCCGTCAACCAACATGAGGGTCCGAGGAGCAGCAGGTGTGTGTGTGTGTGTGTGTGTGTGTGTGTGTGTGTGTGTGTGTGTGTGTGTTCCAGCCACCATGAGGCGTGAAGTTTCCAATCTGCAAAGCAAACATGTGAACTCATCATCAGAACGTTTGTCATCCTAACTTCAATACATTGTAAAAGAACATGGTTGGACCCTAGGAGGGTTTTGATGAAGATGCAGCATTTTGTTCCTGATGGCCTCCTCAGTCTCTTCTGTTCCTGTGATTCCTGACCAGAGGTTACAGTTCACCTGACGTCCACTGACCAGGTGACCAGTCTTAGTATGGATGTCAGCAGGCGCAGACCATCAGAAGGAGACCGTTCACACCTGGACCAGAACCGTTCACACCTGGACCAGAAGCAATCAGCAGCAGGCGGACTACCCACCTTCTAGATCTTGACGCTCTCCGTCCCGTACACGTTGTAGCCCTCTCGGTACGTGGCGAAGTTCTGAGTGTTCGCTGGAGGCGTCGGTTTGAAGTTCTGGGCATTCTTAGCGAGCTTCAGCCGTTTGGTTTCTTCTCGGGACTTGTAGCAGAATTCGATGAGTGCCACGGTCATGGCCAGCCCCAAGCCCCCCACCAGAATATAGAAGACGCCCGCCACGTTGCTGAGGCTCAGAGCGCTCGTCTTGTCCTGGCGACAAGGTAAAGTACATCAATGAGGGTCTCCTCTGGGCCCCTGAACACTCACACCATCTACAGTAGGCCTACTGCTGACTGTCACCCTCTACCACCCAGCCCCCTCATCGCTACAGCAGTCCTGTGTTCATCTATAACGAGCCTCCTGTTGGAGAAGAACTAGGATGAGGAGAGAGGCTCTTATTGTGTAGTAGTCCCCGCTGTGGGGCCCCTCCACTCCTTCGGGGGTTAATTAGTTAATGAAGTAATCAGTTAATTGATGAACAGACCTGTTGATGACAGGCGAGTAGAACCAACTTACTGGTATCAAATAGCCAAACATTTGTATTGAATTTTATTCCTGAGTTGTACAGTGTTTTGAGGTCTACTGGGGTCCTTCAGGACTCTAGCTCCTTTCCTGGTTTCATCCTAATCTCTTAGTAGTTTCCTTAAATCTTACGATAAAGGGTCATCATGATTTTTTCACGTTTTAAAGGTGGAATGTTACCGCCTTTTTAAAACGTAAAAAAAGGAACATTTTAGGACACATGATTAAACACACAACAAATAAAATGTCAATAAAGGTTTGGTCAACAAAATAGCAGTAGAATGGTTGCTACTCTTAGAATGGGAGTTATGTGCTTCTGAAGTCAGTTTCAGGCCTGAGGTCAGATGGTTCTACGTGTTATGTTCTGACCAGACTGGAGGCTACAGGCTGCATGGACCTGTGGTGCAGAAGGTCAGCAGAATGGGAAGGCTTATGGTGAGCAGAGTCATGTATGAGCAGACTAAGTCATGTGTGAACAGACTAGAGTCATGTGTGAACAGACTAGGTCATGTATGAGCAGACTAAGCCATGTGTGAGCAGACTAAGTCATGTGTGAACAGACTAGGTCATGTATGAGCAGACTAGGCCATTTGTGAACAGACTAGGTCATGTGTGAACAGACTAGGTTACAGGTGAGGTTCCGGGTGCATGGTAGTGACTGACCTTACTTCCTGAGTCTTTGGTGCCACACTCTCCCTTATCGTACCACCATTTGTTTTTCAGCTTGTCTAAGACTCCTTGCTCACTGAGTTTCAATACCGCAAGGTTTACAGGAGTTCTTCAGTGGAACATAACATAAATAACATCATAACATGTTATTTTATGTTATTCAACTCTTGAAATACTATATAAGGGTAAAGCGATAGAGTGGGGCTCTGGCTTCCACATGATAAGCTAGCTGTGATGGTGAACCATGGCTAGCCTAGCGCCAGGCCCTAGCTCTATCGCTTTGAGTAATCGGCACACACTGATCAATAGTTATCAATAAAATCAATTCAACTTGCAGGACTAGAAGCTGCATAGCCATGTAGGACAGCAGGTAAGCATTAACTTATGGCTGCATTTGTAGCCTACTGTAAGGCTTTAGGCATCTTTCCAAAAGGTTTTGCAAGGTGGCTCTATATTCAGGAACCCTTTGTTGTCTAAAGCAGCCATCAGATTCATTTCTACAGCGAATGTCTTACAAAATCAGCCCTTCAGAACATCTTGTGCTGGTGTCCACATTAACAGCGATATTTAACCTGCGTTACTGTAGATTCTGGTCTCAAAATGCCATCTGAGAAATGTGTTAGATGGATCTCCTGGTTTAAGGAAGAATAGACAGATTCATGGGGCTTTGTTGTATGGTTTCCATCTACATTGCTGGGACTTTGTTTTGCAAGACATTTAGCTTGATTTACTTGACTGCAAGATTTCTAGTCTTATTTTCTTTCAGGAAAGAATCGGTTTGTAATTGAACATGATTGAATATATTGTATTCACCACTGCAAAGCTGCATCAGACAAAATGCACATGTAAATCTGAGTCCATGAAGTACAGATGGTATGGAACATGTAAACATCCATAAATGGAGCTGTGGTTCCTGTGTGGTTCCTGTGTGAGGAACACAGTTCTAGGTCCAGCAGCATACTGCAGAACATGGCTGTCTGTACCGTGGAGTCTCTTTTAACAGAGCTTCCTCCTCCATGTCCACATACTTTAACGTATGAGTAACATCACAGCATAGTGCACTGAGGACATCCCATCACTATCAACCAGGTAACTCCCTATAAACCTTGAAATATTAAAACCCCATTCAACAAGTAGTATGTATGCACTAATAATGTTTAGTATAGACATACTACTGAGCGTTGTCTCGTTCTGTATCTTGTGAGTGAGTGGCAGGCGACAGACCAAAAGCAGGACAATGTTCACATTTAATTCCTCTAACTCATTCACTTACCAACCCATGTGGTCTGAAAGAACTTCTGACTAACTAGTAGCAGTCTTAAACTGGTACTGACTAACTAGTAGCAGCCTTAAGCAGGTACTGATTAACTAGCAGTCTCAAACTGGTACTGACTAACTAGTAGCAGCCTTTAGCTGGTACTGATTAACTTAATTTCAAACTGCTTCCAGTATAAGGAGTAGTAGATTTAAACTCGTAAACTAGAGACCTGTATGAAACATAACTACTGTTAGTTTTCTGCTGGCCTTACTTGATGTGTGTAATGCAAGACCTCTAGACGCACAAACTGTAGACATCCTCCACAGGCTTCAGAGGCGTTCTCCTTGTTGGTAGCATGCAGCACTCCATGCACAACCTACTCCTGCATGTCCTCTTTTCTGCTTCATTCTACGTATTCATAGCTGGCCCCACACACACACGCACACACGCACGCACGCACGCACGCACGCACGCACGCACGCACGCACACACACACACGTAATCAGAACTCCCCAGTGTAACTCTTGGCCAGTAGAGGACCTGTGGGAGGCCTCTGGCCTGTATGAAGCCCCAGGACAAACTCGAACTCCCCAAAAGTCTCTTTCATGGTATTATTAGTTATATTAACAATTACTGAACACTCTATTTATAGATCAAGTAGGCTAAAGAGAAGAGGAAGTTTGTTATAAATATGGAGACCTCGGGGGTTGGATGCTTTTTGCTCTGAGCTCCCAAATGGGGCACAGTTTGATCATGTAGTCCAGGACCCAGTGGTGCACGTGCACCATCATGTAGTCCAGGACCCAGTGGTGTACGTGCACCATCATGTAGTCCAGGACCCAGTGGTGTACGTGCACCATCATGTAGTCCAGGACCCAGTGGTGTACGTGCACCATCATGTAGTCCAGGACCCAGTGGTGTACGTGCACCATCATGTAGTCCAGGACCCAGTGGTGTACGTGCACCATCATGTAGTCCAGGACCCAGTGGTGTACGTGCACCATCATGTAGTCCAGGACCCAGTGGTGTACGTGCACCATCATGTAGTTCAGGACCCAGTGGTGTACGTGTACCATCATGTAGTCCAGGCCAGACATGCGATCTCATGCACTATTGTCAGCATGCTACAATCAAGAGGAACACCTCTGGCATCATGTGGTTTATCTTGGTCTGCGTTGGGATGCACACGCACCATGCGTCCAAAACACACTCACCTCCAGCTGTCTCTGTGTGATGTACACACTATGTTCTGCATGCACATTGTGTTGTACACACTGTGTTCTACATGCAGTGTGTTCTCCATACAGTGTGTGTTCCACAGTGTGTGTATGGACCACAGTGTGTGGACCACACAGCAGACTGGCGGTAGTGATGGAGATGGTGACCAAGCTTACCTAGTGAGACTTTACCTTCATCTGGTCCTGGTTGAGGAAAACTGACAGATTACAAATTCTCTGGAATGCTAACTAATTTGTCATTGCATTTAAAAAAAAAAAGGAAGAGGGAAGAAACTGGTAAACCAATAAAGGAATAACCTGTGTAAAGTTAAAATACCACTCAGAAGGTATTTGTTCCTTTATTAGTAACTAGAATGAACTCCCCGGTCAGCCAATGACTGAATGAAACACAACCTAGCTAACTGTTTCAACTATAACACCAGCATCTACAAGATAAGTCACATATTCCCAATATGTAACATTTTAAATAGAAGAAAAAGAACATAATTCATTAACAATATGGATCAATTAGGTAAAGAATTGGTCAACTACCATAAATGAATCGTCTATCTTGAGTATGGTTCATAAGTAAACATGGAATGTGCACAATGATGTCGAATAATGTGAACCTCATAAACATTTCAAGTTCTAGATCAGGTCCGACTCTCCAAGATCCTAAAGAGTGTTTGGAATGCTTTTGAATCTTTCCAGTGGTTCTTACATACAATATATTTATTGTTAAATTACTAACGCATGCATTTCTGAGAATAAAATAATGACAGAGAGATGTGCGAGTCAGGTTTGAATCAAGTGAAACATCGATGTTCGATTGCTCAACAAGACAAACCCGTGGGCATGCTGCCCTCAGGAGGAAGAGGGTCTTTGAGTGGTAGCATCCACGTTCTGCTCACTCAGAATGGATGACTACTACAACACCCTGTCCTCTGTAGCAGCATGCCCAGAGTGATGCTCACCATGCAGGCTTAAAGCAGCAGTCCACCCTTTCTCAGCCTGGTTTCCATGTGCTTTCCTTCCGGGTCTGACATGACCATAACCTCCACATCTAAACATCTGAACATGCTCAGGTGTTTGACTGGACATAAACCCTCATAAGAGTAGCCAGAAATAGAAAATTAATGATCTCTTCTCCACCTTGGGGAGAACCAGAGAATGGTCCGGAATGGTTCTAGACACGAATGAATCAGTTTCTGTCCAGAACTGTGAAGGTTCTTGGTATGTCATTCCGTCATTCCTTCACATTTGAAGGAAACAAGGTTTTAAAATCTGTGAACTGTCCCTTTTTAAGGGGGGAGCCAAAGACCAATCCACAGTCTGACTAATTTAGTCCCCTTGTGTCTAAACTCACGGGACCAGGGGCCCCCAGGTTCTACAGGGGCCCTCAGCATCTACAGGGGCCTCCAGGTTCTACAGGGGCTCTCAGGTTCTACAGGGGTCTCCAGGTTCTACAGGAGCCCTCAGGTTCTACAGGGGCCCTCAGGTTCTAAGCTCTCTTACAGAGTCAGCTAGGCCTGATGTCTGGGAGCACCATACCAGGGCTCCAGCTCAACGCCTGGCCAGGGGACACCACCTAGAGGTGGTGTCCTCAAGGAGGACAGGCGCTCTGTCTGGGACATCAGCTGGACACACAAGAGCCAACGTGTAACGGAAGGGCGTGACTTTGAACATCATTATGATGTTAAGTTGGACTTTCTATATTCTCATATCTAATGTTTAAATGTGGCCCATGTTGGTTCTGGTTCACCTGAATACCTCCACAGTGGGGGAGCCATGGATGAGCCTTTGACTGGTCATGGAACCAAGACCAACCCAGTGAACTGTGAGAGGAAGGTGACCTGTGGGGTCTCCTTGATGGAGGTGGGGTCTCCGTGATGCCATTAGAATTCTCACGTTTTTAATGCCCGTCATGCTTCGTCCCCTCAAGACCCCGCTGTTCCCCTCGCAACCTGACCCCCCCCCCACCTGAACCCCAAACCCACTACCTTCACTACCTTGACCTCCACTATGCCGACCTCTCTGACCTCCATCTCTCTGACACCCACTACCCTGACCTCCACCTCTCTGACCCCCACTACCCTGACCTCCCCTATCCTGACCTCCACTACCCTGACCTCCACTACCCTGAAGCCCACCTGACCCACCAGAGGTTCTGAGCAGAGAACCAGATGTAAAACTATCCTTGGGCTAAATTCTCTGTTGGCCTGTAGACATAAAAACCAGTTGGAAGGTTTCTGTCTTTCATGCCCACAGACCAAACCTCCGTGGCCCAAACTAGCAGCTCCACTCGCCCGCCCGTGTTTAGACTGAGATGTTTTCTCAACATCATCTGCTCCAAAACCATCAGTTCTTCTGGTTTAGCCAACGAAGGGTTCCCACTTTGCTCTCTCTTAACTGCAGGTCTACAAATGCAGCTCGTAGCAGCTGGTTTCTGCTCGGTGAAGTTCGGTTGTATTCTGATCGCTGACCGCCTTGCCGATTACTCTACAGAACTACGATACCCAACTGAGACATGGAGGCTGACCTTGGAGTCCCCTCCCCCGCTGCCACACTCCCCCTTGTCGTACCACCATTTGTTTTTCAGTTTGTCCAACAGGCCCTGCTCGTTCAGTTTTAACACTGCCAGGTTAACAGCATTTCTTGAAACGATAAAACATAACTTGGTAAATACACAGGGCCGTGAGATTCTAACGCTGCGTGTTAGTAAGCAACAGAGGGGCACATAGCATGAGCCGAGAGGGGGAGACGGGGAGAAATCAAGGGTTGAGATGGTCTGGCCGAGGCGGTGTGCCAGGGTTTGGGTCTGAGGACGGTCTCTGTGGGGGAGGTGGTGTTGGGTGGAGGTGTAAACAGTTTTCATAGAGAAGAAGGAATGACCACATCCATGCATGCACATCTCCATTCAGCACAGCATCTCAAGAAGCATGTTAGAAATACTCAAGAGAAATATCCAGTCTGCTGCCAGACAGGGAGGAGAGGAGGATTCTGGGAAATCAGAGCAACTCAAAGGGATACGGGAAGGATAGTGACATTCACATAATGCTCTCAACGAAAGGGAGATGGATCGACACAAGCAGACGGAGAGACGACAGAGGGAGAGAAGGAGGGATGGGAACAGAAAATGGCTGAATCAAATCAAAGAATTGTCATAAGGGCTCCGTTCTTGTTGACGTGACATGACTGAGGAGTGAGACAGGAGGTTAAATCATATGTTAAATACAGTGAGATGTGGAGGTAAAGGGTAAATCATATGTTAAATACAGTGAGATGTGGAGGTAAAGGGTACATGATATGTGAGGTGTGGGGGGGTCTGGGGACACCAGGGAGGGTGGACTACCATAACAACATGGAGGTATTGTTATAATATCCCACCCACCTTAATGCAGACCCCTTGGGTGTGGCCACGCCGTAGCCCTTGGAGTCCAGGTTGCCTCCGACCTTCATGGTGTCGCAGGGCTTTCTCTGCTCGATGTACTCATTCATGGTGGACTCCAGCAGGAAGGCGAACTTCCCCTTGGACTTGCGGACGCGCGCCACGCCGTCCGGGGTGGTCTTGGCGAAGACGGACGGCTCGGCAGACTTCATGTAGGACCACATCTTCTCGTACACCGCGATCTTGGAGCGCTGCGTGGACAGACGGGCTTCGTGAAACACAACGCGGTGAAGAGAGTGAATCAAATGTAGAACACAAGTACAAGGAATCATCGAGCTGAAGACATCGTGCTGTGATTCAAAATACAAAGCTGGATGAAACGTCACTATGGGTGGGGGGGCATGCGAAGGTCTCTTCAGAGCAGTGCTTCCTGTTGAGCTGAACGTGGCGCCGACCAGACCAGCAACCGCCGTGTGGGTAGTTTACTCCGGCTGCCACATTTCTACGAGTCCAGGATGCGGTACCGGTCCACACATGGACCCGGCCGTCGCCTGGAGACTGTTTGTAAAAACGGTTAGCGAGCTGCAGACCGCTGCCCACCAGAGTCCGGCTGCACAGCTGTCCCCAGGAGACGGCCCACCACCGAGGACCACAGAGTTGGAAAATGTGACCTTCTGCTGAGTAGACAGAGACTAAAATGTATCCAGTCCTCGGACGACCTGTAGAGGATGTTCTGTCCTGAGGAGGAGATACGATCTGCTGAGTCAGGATGCTTGACCTAAACGAGCAGGAAATCAAGAGCAACATGGAGCGCATCACGTGTTCCCACGGGGACGTATCATCCTCAGTCAGGGTCTGAAATACCTCCAGTCTCTGGAGTGTTAGCGACCCACAGAGCCAGAGGGGAGGGGGGAGACCTCTGAGACATCCTGCCTCTTTCCACACCCGGCTTCTGTCCATTCAAAATGCAGTTTGGTGAATCCTGGTGCTGGTCAGCGAGGCCCAGGCCGTATGTGTCTGGTCCCTGGCCTCCTCAGAGAGAAGGTCTTGATCTAAACAGTCTCTTCAGATGTCCTTCAGATGTCCTACATCCCCAATAATGCCAAACCCCAGGGGGAGGGATTGGCTTTATTTGCCTGTTGGTGATCTGGACAATCCACTGCAGGGGTATCAGTCTCCCTGTGCTCCACAGTCCCCTGATCAGCCCTCTGATTGGCTGCTTCAGTCCCCACCTCTTGTCTGTGAGAGCCAGTGTGTTTTCATTTGAACTCTATTATGGAACAAAGTGGTTCCTGTGTGCTTTAGAGCCAGACAGCACACTGCCCTCAGCTCCTCGCCTCCACCCTGACCCTATCTCCCCTGTCTCTCCTCACTTCTATTCTGGGAGGAGATGGAGAGAGGAGCTAGCCCCAGGACCTAAACGTCTCCTCAGACCACCAGCAGCCCTGACATACCGCCCCCCACCTGGAGCCCGTTAGCTGGTCTGCTCCAAGCCACCTCACATACTCCTCCCCCTCTCTGTCTTGTGTGCCCCTATCTGTCCCTCATACACACACATACACACACACACACACACGCTGAGGGTGTCCCACAGGCTGCTGACAGCAGGCCAGTCGTCTCCGTGCCAACAGATGCTGAGGGTATTTGTAGGTCCGGCCTCCGCTCATCAAACCATCTGGCATCAGAGGAGAGGGGTCTCTAAGTCCTTCCCGCAGGGGTCTTCAGTATAGCTGGACCCCAGTGGGCTGTCCACTGGCAATAAAGACCCTAAACACCCTTATATTACCCTAAAGGCCCTCATACCTTATATTACCCTAAAGGCCCTCATACCTTATATTACCCTAAAGGCCCTCATACCTTATATTACCCTAAAGGCCCTCAGACCTTTATATTACCCTAAAGGCCCTCATACCTTATATTACCCTAAAGGCCCTCAGACTTTATATTACCCTAAAGGCCCTCATACCTTATATTACCCTAAAGGCCCTCAGACTTTATATTACCCTAAAGGCCCTCATACCTTATATTACCCTAAAGGCCCTCAGACCTTATATTACCCTAAAGGCCCTCATACCTTATATTACCCTAAAGGCCCTCATACCTTATATTACCCTAAAGGCCCTCATACCTTATATTACCCTAAAGGCCCTCATACCTTATATTACCCTAAAGGCCCTCATACCTTATATTACCCTAAAGGCCCTCATACCTTATATTACCCTAAAGGCCCTCATACCTTATATTACCCTAAATGCCCCACAGTCCTCAGACCTCATCACAAACGGATGCCTTATTGTTTCTACTCACCTTCCTTTATTTGCCTTTTGAGAATATATGTTTGGGTCTGTACTGAATCTACTGGGTCTGTATTGAATCTACTGGGTCTGTACTGAGTCTACTGGGTCTCTATGGGGTCTGTACTGAATCAACTAAGTCTGTTCTGAATCTACTGGGTCTATACTGGGTCTGTACTGAATCTACTTGGTCTGTGCTGGGTCTGTACTGAATCTACTGGGTGTGTACTGAGTCTGTTCTGAATCTACTGGGTTTGTACTGGGTCTGTTTTGAATCTACTGAGTCTGTGCTGAATCGAAGTCTGAATCGAAGTCTGTAGTGAATACCTAAAGGGTTTGTAGTGAATATCTAGAGAGATTTGTTACGTTTACTAAGAAATGTCATCAACAGCTGGTGACCCCTGCCTCATCATGAATGTTGACTTCACTTGGGTTCTGCTTATCATTTTGAAAATTGATACAAATGTTCCCCATTAGCATATTAAAATAGAAAAACGAGTGAGTAATAATCACATTTTGTTTGTGAGGCAAACAAACGCAATCAATTTTGAGAGGCCTTTTATCATCTAATCTGAATTTGGGAGTTGGGGAGAGTGATATTTCCTAATTTGCAACCTTAACGCTCTTAACTTCATTCATAAATTATATAAATCAATTCCTCTCCAACTAATGAACATATAAAACCACACCATGAATACTCCCAACAGGAGCAGTAGTGAGTATACCTCCCAACAGGAGCAGTAGTGACTATACCTCCCAACAGGAGCAGTAGTGAGTAGGCCTCCCAATAGTGACTATACCTCCCAACAGGAGCAGTAACAGTGAGTATACACACCACCAGGTCTTCAGCTCAATAGCTGATCAAACTCCTGAAACCGTCCCCAGTCTCAGAGCCGTTGAGATAAACCAGACCTTCAGCTGAGGAGGAGACGCCTACCACTCTGTCGGGAAGCAATGCCAGCGGGTACCTCCGCAAGGTTCTGGGTCCTACCCTGAAGAACTCCTTGGTGGATCCAGAGTCCAGCGTCCCGTAGGCGATCTCCGTCTGCTTGGCCAGGTCCTCTGCGCTCTCGATGGGCGACACCATCCTCTCCACAGTGAGGAAGGCCGCCAGGTTGGCCGTGTAGGAGGAGATGATGATGAGGGTGAAGAACCACCACACGCCCCCCACGATGCGCCCCGACAGAGACCTGGGGGAGGGGCGGAGACAGGACAGACATGACAGAAGCCGACAGCGGCCCGCCGGGGCCAGGTGGCGCTGAGCTGACGCTGATTTAGCTCACTAGCGATTCCTGCTCTGTTCTGTTGATCCTAGCAGTAAGAAACGTTTCAGGAGCAGGTGGGCGAGGATTGTCCTTTTTAAAATTACAGATAAGGCTGCGGACATTGGGGTTCGAACCCAGAACCTTTCAGCTGTGAGTGGGACACCCTTGCCACTAGACTCCCCAGCCCTTAGGACCTTCTAGAAGACACTCTCTCTTCAGTGACTTGGATGCACAGCTTACGACACAACGTTAATGTGCATCTACTGATCACCGTTGTCCCTGCGGGGGAGAGGAGTTAGCGCTCCTGTATCACCTCCTGCATCACCTCCTGTATCACCTCCTGCTGTCTGATGTTGGATCTTGGGAGACTGTCTCGCGGTTGCTGCTCGTTGGGGAAGTGTCTGGAATCATTTTTAAAATCATTACAACAGAACATCAGATTGTAGGATTATATTTGATCCCAGCTTAGGAACCTAACACAACTCATGTTCCATGAGGTTTCTGAGCAGAACCAAATCATCTCCTGGTGTGTGTAACCGGAGATGTGTTCCTGGTTCTGTACACTGCGGTCTGTCCGTGGTCCAGTGAAGCTCAGATTGAGTTTCTCAGGGTTGGACTGGAGGAGGGAAGCTGGACGGTAAGGGACGAGCAGCAGGGGGGGGGGGAATAAAATAGGGGGTAAAATAGACAGGAGGAGGAGGAGCAGGGGTGGTAAGAGAGGGAGGAGGAGCAGGGGGAGGAGGAGCAGGGTGGTAAGAGGAGGAACAGGAGCAAGAGGAGCAGGGTGGTAAGAGGGAGGAGGGTTGCAGACGGTGAGATAATAGAGATGATCAGTTTGTTGACGACTCAACACATTCTGACTGGGGGGGGAGGAGGAGGGGGAGGAAGGAGGTTTCTCAAGCAATAACAGCTCACAGCTTCTCTCTGGCCTCATCTTGCTGAGTGTGTATGTGTGACTCCCCTCCATTATTTGTACATAGATCTGTGTCTGGCAGGAGATCAGAGACCTGTTAGCCAGTGGCCTTTATTAGCATTCACCAGAAAGTCCCTGTTCAGTATGCTACCTAGCTAACTGTTGACCTAACATGCTAATTAACCAGTGACTAGCTTACTAGAGTCCCTAACTAAGCTCCAGAAGAATGGCGCTTCATGTGAATCCCGTTTGAGGCGTAGAGCTGCAGCTATCGAGTGGAAAATGACATTTGTTGGTAAATGGACTTAATGAGAGCTGGGGACTCAAAGTGGTTCCCTCAGTGATTCATGGATTCATTAGTTAGTTGACATTGACCCACCCTCCACCCTACTGACACCTCAGAGGACGGGCCAGAGTGGAGGGTGGATGGGGAGGTGGTGATGTGGTGGTGAGGTGAAGTGGTGACGTGGTGGTGAGGTGAAGTGGTGACGTGGTGGTGAGGTGAAGTGGTGATGTGGTGGTGAGGTGATGTGGTGGTGAGGTGACGTGGAGGTGAGGTGAAGTGGTGATGTGGTGGTGAGGTGAAGTGGTGATGTGGTTTTGAGGTGAAGTGGTGAAGACGTGAATCATTCTACCAACTGTGGACAATGAGACACGCAGCAAAAACACGGTAGCCCTCCAAGAGGCCACGGAGCTGGAGGCTCTGGAGGCCCTCTGGAGGCTCTCTGGAGGCTCTCTGGAGGCTCTCTGGAGGAGACTCTGGAGGCCCACTGAAGGCTCTCTGGAGTCTCTGGAGGCCCTCTGGAGGC
>OMKI01038129.1:10123-25088 GCA_900302315.1 Phycis blennoides
GTTGATATTTGAGATCACTCCTTTCAGTGCTCTCTCTCTCTCCCTCTCTCTCTAGCCCTCTCTCTCCCTCTCTCTCTAGCACTCTCTCCCTCTCTCTCTCTCCCTCTCTCTAGCTCTCTCTATATCAAGCTCTCTCTCTCTCTCTCTCTCTCTCTCTTTGTTGTTGCAGGATTATATTTATTTAAATACCATCAGGATGATGTATTACTTTTTTTTTACAAACTCCTGTAACCTCTACTTGACGTACTGCAGTAATTCCTGTAGCCATTAAAACCAACCCTGCATGTTTGCTCCTGTTTTTAATACAATGACCCCCCATGAATATCTTCTTGTGATGTGATGTCCATTCAAGCGCCATGATTCTGCTACCTGTGGCATCATCGGTTTGTCGTTGTAGGAGCAGTTACTCAAAAAGATTAGAGGGTTTATAGTGGCTTCTTTCTGAAACATGAGCATGTGTGTGAAGAACTCTACCACACACACACACTGTTTAGCAATAGCATTGAATGACATTCTGAGACTTTTCTAGTATTTATCCTGTCATCCTGTCTTTTTCAGCAAACTATAGCTAGAACAATTTTCAGAACTTATTGCAGTAGTCATTGAAGACTTTATTGCAGTACAAATTTCCGCTTTTGTAGCTTTTTTCCATGTCATGAAATGACTTCTTATCGTAGCCCCTATGTTTAAACCTTTTGTTGTTTAGATAAAGTGACACTTGGACGTTTCTATGCATGTGTGTATACTGTGCGTAAAGGGTTCTTACGTTGTGCTGTATTTCATATGGGACAGAACACCAGATCGGCTCCGCTCCTATCAAAACCTGAGCGCTGTAGCTTCAGTGTTGCCGGGTATCAAAGTACTGTGCACTGCTCATCTATTTCCATGCTTGCATCATTACAGTCCTATGTGTGTGTTGTGATCCCAACAGCTGGGTGCAGGGCTTTGGCCACGAGGGTCTGGGCCTGCTGCTGGACGTGCTGGAGAGACTGCTGTCCAGAAAACAGTAGGTCTACACCGTGTGCAACCAGCAGAACCAGCAGAGAGCTCCACCGTCATACACACACTGCCACATAGGCAAATGCATATGTACGCACACGGATACACATACTCATAGACACATGCACACACAAATACAGACACACACACACACACACACAGACATACGCACATGCATATGTACGTACACGTACACATATGCACGCACATATGCACACACACACAGGGACACACAAACACACAGAAGGGCACAGACAGACGTGCACATGAATATGTACACACACATTTATTTTACTCTCACATACGTGTATGCGCGCGCACACGCACGCACGCACGCACGCACACACGCACGCACGCACGCACACACACACACACACACACACACACACACACACACAGCCTTCATCATCACACTTCTATTTACAATGTGTTGTATGCTGAATAATGTGTTTGTTGACCCACTGTGTTCCCAGGCAGGAGAAGATGGACAGGAGGAACCAACACAAAGTGGTGCAGTGTCTCAAAGCCTTCATGAACAACAAGGTAATCCTCTCTCCTCACTCATACATAATAGTACTCTTTGATAATCCTCACCTCACGCTCATCTATAATATACACAATAGTACTCAATTTGGTAATCCTCTCCTCACGGTCATAAGTAATAATATCATTTTCACTTTGGTTTTTCTCTCCTCACTGATACATAATATACATAATAATCATGCTCACTTGAAACCTAATATACATAATAATAATGATACTCACTTCTTTATACAATAATCACTTTGGTTGTTGTCTCCCGAGTTTGACACTTAAATATCACTCAAATGATGTTCTGAATTTAATAGAATACACACAATAAGTTAAATTATCCTCTTCTGAGTTTTATGCATAATTGTAGGGCAGGGTTTTTCCTGGCTGGGAATGGGCCTTTGGGGGAGACTACACACTACAGTAAGCATGATTGGTCCACGTACAGTAAAGGCAATGAGTCTGTGTTACCTTAATTGACAGAAATCAATGCATGTTTTTTGTTATTAATGACTTTTTCATTAACAAAAATATATGTTTTGGTTGAGGAAAGTTAACCCTGTCAACAAAACCAGTTACAAATTTTATTACAACATTGAGAGGACCAGGGTGATTCTGGTCCCCAACTTACTAAACATTTGTGTAGCTATTTATAAAAGCCAATATTCAGTTGTGATACCTCTTGGAGTTGTTCGTGTTATCAAAGGTCCTTGAAGCTTTTCATAAGACCATTGAAATTTGAAATGGAAAAATGGATCTAAACAGAAATTAACGCGACCTCAACTCTCACCGATCCCTCCCCCCACCCCCTTTTTCCTTCATATTTTGTCTCTTTATCTCATTTATGCATTTAAAAAACACATCCTTGCCATGACGCAAATGTTCTACAGCCCCGTGACAGTAGGACTGGTCGGCTCATTTAGTGATTTAATTTCAACTTGCCAGCCAGAGATTATTCAATTGTGTTTCACCATATCTGACATTACTTATTTTACCTATTGTTGCCTGCTCTCTGCATAGGCTACTTTGGCTATACTGTGTACCTTGAGTATTGCAACTTGTTTGTAATATTTCATTTGACAAGCATGAGCATTTATTTGCCAATTGCCAGACAAACACATTGAAGGCAGGAGACGAGCATAGCTGCACTTAATGGTTTCATTGCTGGAGCAGTTTCAAAAGAAAAATAATCATGTAGAGTTCTTTTTGTTCTTTTGAGTTTTTCTTTTCATTTTGTAATTAAACTATTTTGTTCTCCACATCCAGTCTACATTGTTCTGTCCTTTTTTATCAATATAACCAAACTAGTAGCCTGATCAATACATGAACAACCGACAGTAACATGGGCTTTGTTCATCAGCGTCGCAAGAGAATAGAGGCACATTACTGAGAATCATATTATGTTTCATTTGCATTTACAGCAATGGTTTCTGCATTTGCTCAGTTTGTTGGTAGGTTTTATGTTTTGTGATTCAATGTTGTTTGCCTGTTGCAAATTCTAGTAGACACCCTTTAAAAAATAAAATAAGAATTAAATACTGGGCTGGGATGTATTGTAGGCTTTGACATATTGCTGCGTTGCAAAAGAAAACTAGGTCTGCTTATTTTCTCCCCGCCACTTGCGCAGTATGGGACCGCCTAGTCCACTGAATGTATGATAAGAACGGTCTGAGTGTGGAAATGACATTCGTCGACAGTCAGTACGTTCTTCGCAGCTAGCTAGCCATAGACGTTCTTATCCATTGGACTGACAATCTGCGCTCGGTTGGCTACTAGTAGGTCTACAACGTACCGCCATCCGCTGGCCAAAAGACCACATTGCTACAGAAATCAGAAAAGATTTGTATCGGGAAAAATGCTTTCTCAATTAACTGTCTCTTTGGCAGTCAGGATTTTGCTTTGGCGGACTGTGAAATCCTTTTAGCGGCTGCCAAAGAACGTAGGAGAAACCTCTGTTAGGGGTGACCTCTAATCTTCAACGATTTGAATCTTCCATAGAAAGACATTTAGTCGACTTCGTCTTTAATGGTCGATTCGTCATGTCTGGAAAAACAGCGGGTGTGGGAGGCTCAATGAGTGATGCCACAACATTGGCTTCTACAGGGAAAAGCCTCGGAGTTATGCTTTTCATTGTTGGGGTGGGGGGTTGACTCAGTCTTCTGTGTGCAATTTGCCGTGTTATGTTTTGCTTTTAGTAAATGTCTGTATTGTTTATTTGATATGGCTGTTGTGTAATGGCAGTGGCACTATCGATTTAGTAGTCTAGAAGGTTACACAACGTCAGGAAAAAAAAAATACTTTGGCAACATTTCGAAACCATTAAATGATGCTTGAAAAAGTGCAATGTGCACTGTGTCAATGGCCACGTTCATATCACGGCACTTGGCTGGTGAAGATGACTCTCTCTGTCTGTACTGTACTGTAGTGTATTTTCACTGCTCTGCTAAATTGAATGGTGCTGCATTTGTTCTCTCCGCCTAAATGCATCTTTCACATGCTTCTACGTTAACTTTATCGGCGGTCAGAGACAGAACACAACTGGCCACTGTTTGATTTTATAGATTTGCTATATATGAATTACTGTGTATTATATAAGTAATACACAGTATATATAATATATAAATAAATATATAAGTATATATATAGCTAATAGTAGCCTTTATCTTCTGACAATTTGAATGAAGATGCTTATGTCGACACATTGTTGTCCTGTTGTGAAAAGTTAATCTGTTTATGGATTAGACGATTAGACCATGATTGAGCCACATATGCAAAAAAATCAAAAACAAATTATTCGATGATCAGTTGACGATGGGTCTGGCCTGACGAATCAAATTTAACCATGCAAGATCTTAGTCAAGGACAGCCCTACATAATATTAATCACTTAAAATATTCTCCCCTGACTATGATGAATAATTATACATCTCTAAATCATCATGAATAAAGAGATGCATCACTTATTCCTCATCATATAGCTCTTAGAATAAATGTATGTAAATATAATGCCATATGATACCAGGGGTGATACAAGTGGAGGGGGTGAATCGCTAGGACTGAGATACCAGCGCTGTGTTCGCCCTTGGTTTAGTGTACTCTTTGCACCGGTAGCAGCAGCAGCAGCAGCATGGGATTGGAGCCAGCAACCATCAGATTACCTGTAAGGAGCTGGTGTGTAGCTCTGCAGGCCCTGCCAGCCTAACTCCTTGGCCCTGGTGTTCCCTGAGTCTCCCTTAGTCTGTGTTCCTCCATTGCTCTCTGTCTCTGTACACGCAGCACTCTCATGTAATCCCACGTCTCTACAGGCACCAGCCCCTCTTCCTGCCAAGACCTTTCACTGGCTCCTCCGGCATTATGGGATAGCTTTTACCCACAATGCTGGAGAGGGCAGGTGTTGTCTGCCAGCTGTCTGAGCAGCTTAGAAAAAGGAGAAGGAAACAGGACAAAACAGGAAAACAAAACCCTGCTATACATTGCTGTTGTCATGGCCGTGTCACTACAGCCATGATGCTTACAGAGGAAAATCAAACAAGCATCACTAAACCATAGCAAGAAGATACATTACAATTAACGTTTTACAGTTCATCATAATGAAAGATTGTTATTTGGAATTGCTTAAACAATTAAACAGGGTTGTTTAAGAAACTAAACAAACAATTTTGTGAATCTAAATACAATCTATGGGTGTGTACTAGTGCCCTACACCAGATCTACATTACTTGTATAACTATTTGCTCCTTATCATTTGAGGTTCACGTCTCATATCAAGGAGTTCCTGGTGAACGCAGGACCACTCTCACCACATCATAGTCCAAGCCTGTCCAGATCTGTTGTTATTACAGTGGAAAGATGTCTTGCGTGACTGCTGACAGGTCGAGGAGGTTTGGAGGAAGCAGACTGTCGTGGCTACTGTCCCTCTGTCCTACAACTGCACCGTGTGCTCTCTCTCACTCTTGTCCTTGCTCTCACGTGCGTCCTATCTTGCTGGTGATGTCCATATAGATAGCAGGTAGAAGATGTAAGACAAGCCCTTCTTGTTGGAACTGGGGTCTAGCACACTGGTGGGTTCTTCACTCCTCCCCCAAATGTCACACTTAACTGGGACCTTAGGGTCAGGGAACAGGGTATTTTTACCAGAGCATCCAGCAAATTTGTATTGCGCTGACCTTTTTGTTGAATATCACACGTGGACAGGTGGACATTTGCATGTCTTTTTGTCCTATCTCGTGCTGGTTCTTTTGTACCACTACACTCATTGCCTGGCTGTTGCCTCATCTTCTTCCAAGGATTTCTGTGCCTTTTGTTTGAGTTTTTATTTTCACCCATAAATATATTAAACAACACATTGTTTTGGTTCAGAAATGAAAAATAGAATCACCTTTTAAATTATTCAGAAACTGAATAATTGAATAAGAAAAAAACCTGTTTGCTTTTTCACTGTTTACCTGCAATTTAATGCGTTCGGTTCAGTAATTGAACTGTCGCAACACGGCCATCGAACCGTTGGCCTTTGTCACGACCAAACACCGATTACTGCTAATTATTCAGGGATCTCTCGTGTCCTGCTTGACCACACTTTTTCCAGTGTTAAAAAACACAGAAACTCACTTGCTTCTCTGGCATGTTATTGTGGAATACATTAAAGTTCACCACACTATTATTAGTTTTATGTATTTGTCTTGAGTATTGACAGGCTTTTGCACCAGTTTGTGGATATCTTGGTGTTTTGGGATCTTGGGTCTTGTCTTGGGTTTGCTATTGTTTAATTAAGGATTAATTAAGATTCTGTAATCATGTCTATACTAATTTAGTCTGGGGAATTTATCTATACAGTGATGTGAGCAGGATCCAACATTAATCCCCGTCACTAGCCAATTGCAGATAGATTTGGTTAATTCAGACAAGGTTGATTAATAATGCCATTGCTTACGATAGTAGGAATAAAAACACATACAAATACAACTACTGTACACAAAATATACAGATCATATGTCTGTACTGTTTGCACATTAAGAGTAGCATTAAAGTAGGTGCAAACATAAATGTAACACTCTGGACAGTTGTGGTAGACCACTTGTTGTTGAAGCGATACATGAAGTGTGACTTTGCCCTGTGTTTGTCTCCAGTATGGCTTGGAGCGTATCCTGGGCGAGGACAAGTCTCTGGCTCTGTTGGCCCTGGCCATCGAACCCAGCCAGTCGGCCATGATGACGGACGCCGTCAAGCTACTGTCCGCCATCTGCATCGTAGGCGAAGAGAACACGTAGGTCCATTCTCCTGCTCTCTCATCAGCGTTCCAGCAGCTTTTTCTGTTCAAATGGGAAAATGTGCTCCCACAGCGAAGGTGCCCCACCAGCAGTGTTGTGTTGTGTCTGATGACTTTGTCCAAACAAAGACGAATGCAGAGCTTCAATTCTAGGTGGCAAACACCAGCTCCCACTTGCCACTTTCACTCATAATTAACTACATGCACTGTACATTCATTGATTTCTGATGTTGTAAAATCAAATTTGAACGGCCACTGTAAGATATATTTATTGGTTAAAATAAATGCTAGATAGCTCTATATTGTGTCAGCCATCACTAATATAGGGTGTTTGGTCATTAACATGGGTCTCACAGTCCCTCTGTTCTGAAAAACAAACAAACAAAAATGATTCTGGTATCCCCACTTTATTCAATCAGCAAAGAGAACTCCACAAAGCGGCATTCTTCTCTGTGCATTCATGGGCAGGCAGTAGGATTTCTGTGTTGACTGAAAACGGCAGAAATGAAGCTTCAAGTGCTCCCCAGAACGGCTACATGACCCTGGAAAAAGGAGTCATGACATAGAATTGAGGGAGGGGAATCCTAACTGCAAAAATGAATAGGAAGTTAGTCAAAGCACCCAAAGTGTGGCAAATGTGCCCTGTGGAGCACATATAACGGCAAGTTCATGCAACACTGTTGGCCATGCGATGAGGCATTTTTTGTGAAACCCTGGTGTAAGGCTAAGGCACCAGGGACTCTTGGACTACATTACCCAGCGATAAACTGACCTGACCTGATAAATTGTCCTACACTGGTTGGTGCTGGTTTGCACAAAATAATTGCTACCAATATTAGGGAGTAGAGAATTACTGATATCGATATATCGGCCAGTATTCAAAATATAGATTTGCTGCTCACTCTCCAGCAATGTTTCAGGCCACAGCAGCATCTCATCTTGTAAATTGACACCATTAAAAAAACATATTGGCAAATGTATATGCCGATACCGATATATCGGTGATCGGCCAATATCTGCCGAAAACATTGGCAAAATTATATTTTGGGCGGGCTCAAGTAAATATAAATCGCTAAATGCAATAGCAGCCTCTCCAAAAAATGTTTCTCAAAATGAAGGAAAGAGCCTTATTCATTTGTGATATTTTGAAAAACTGGAAAATGTCAGTGGAAAGTGAGCATTCCATCTGTGCAATTTCAACGGAAAACATTTTGTCATTCTCCCATTTAACATTCTGATCTCTCTCCGTGCTCAGAGAGGCCCACATAAAAGGAGTGAGTGAAAATTCACAGAATGTATATCTATTTGACCTAGAAAATGTATGTTCTTGTTAGTGTTTGACCTGCTCTTATGTCTGGTGCTCCCCTGCAGCTTGGAGAAGGTGCTTGAAGCCATCACCACTGCTGGGGAGAAGAGAGCCGTGGAGCGATTCGCTCCCATCGTGCAGGGACTCCGAGACCGCTCCGTACAGCTACAGGTGAGAGGGGTTTGTTGTGTACGGTGAGTGTGTTGGACCAGTTGCGTGTGCTGTTGGACCAGGTGCGTGTGCTGTTGGACCAGGTGTGTGTGCTGTTGGACCAGGTGTGTGTGCTGTTGGACCAGGTGTGAGTGCTGTTGGACCAGGTGTGAGTGCTATTCTACAAAGTGAGTACTTTTATACCACGTCAGTGGTGTACCAGGTATGTGTTGCACCAGGTCAGTGCTGTACCAGATCAGTGTTGTCGTACCAGATTAGTGTGCTGTATCAGGTGGGTGGATGGGTGGTTGTGTGGTGTACCAGGTGAGAGTGTTGTACCAGGTGACTGTATTGTACCCTACCAGAAGAACCTTTCACCAACATCTCCATCGTAATTCCACATACACTGTGATCTTCTGCCTCATTCTCTATTCTGTAGGAGTTTAAAATGTCTCTGGCTACCAGCCTCATGGTAATAGCTATAAACCCCATTTTAAACACTGGTGTAAATCTTCCAACTGCATCTTGTATCTTACAGTAGTTGTATTGAATAAAACATGACAATTATACGTTTTTTATTGGTGCAATTTTGGCTGTATGGGAGGCCTGAAATGCACATAACTGAAACGCAGTGGTATGTTCTCGACAGTAAGCAAATGTGAGTTGTGTGCTTTTCAGCAGTACTGCTGGCGGTGTACCAGAGCCAGTTTCTACTTGGACTGGCTTTCTAAGTGGGTGACAGCAGCACAATTAAAAGCCAGGAGACCTGAGCTGGCACTGCCATGTAATGGCCTGAGTCACTTGTGGTCCAATTAGCATTTCAGCCACGTCTCCGTCTTGGCTATTAGCAAGCTACACCGCCATCTATAATGCAGCAGGAACCTTGCGTAACCTAGCTGCTGCTAATTTAAACAGAGGTTGTTTCATTACATGTGTTGCATTAAAAATGACTGGAGCCCTGGATCCCTTCTATATGTATTGTACACTTTTTCTCAGTTTGATCTCTGATAAACTGTAGTGATCCATGACGTATGAGATGTGTGCTGTTAATTCAGTTCGAGGTATACATATCAGACACAAATAGGAATCATGGTGTTGTAAAGTCGGTGTAGAGAGGTGAAGTGCCTGTGTGCTCTTGCTGCTGTTGGTTCTGTAGACCTCCCACTGCTGCTGCGACTGTCCGCAGTATTTCCGTTCCTGCCACAGAGAGTTGAACCTAGTTATGTTCAATTGAGTTTAAGAAATTCATCCCATCCCTCATTGCTCCCCGATAATATGTAGGGGATAATATCCTGTGGGATGATGGGGGTTTGAGTCAGCTGTACCTGTGTGCTGACACTCCACCCCCTTGCTTGGTGGGCTTTTCTCCATTTAAAAAGATGACCCACAGCAATCTACAAATGTACAACTACCACACATTATACAACTGTTATCATTTCCCTTTATGCATTCCTCATTTCCTTTCACACGTTCTTCTTATTTGTCTTTTCTCATTTCTATTCATGTTGTGATTATATCACAGCCTTAACTTGTAAGTTGCTTTGGATGACAGTGTCAGCTAAATTACTAAATGTAAATGTATTCCTCTTCCTTCGCCCTTCATCTTTGTCTCTTCATGTATTCCTCCTATTCTCTTTATTCTCCTTATTGGCATTCCGCTGCAGTTATTTAGCCGCTATGTGTTATTTAGCCCTCCTCTGCTGGCTCACTCTGTCTCCTTCTCCCTCTTCTTCGTTGGTGTGTATTCATGTGGTTGTTTGTAGTTTTCTACCGCCTGTAGTGTTAAGAGTGTTATTTGAAGGCATCCTGCTGTAGCTGGTGCCAGGGGAGGGGAGAGGGGGGGG
The DNA here is from genome assembly GCA_900302315.1 of Phycis blennoides. Taxonomy (NCBI): domain Eukaryota; kingdom Metazoa; phylum Chordata; class Actinopteri; order Gadiformes; family Phycidae; genus Phycis; species Phycis blennoides. The sequence goes on from OMKI01038129.1 coordinate 20,219, forward strand.
GGTAGCAGGGAGTCCCTTGAGATGTAGAGGAAGGGTATCGAAGGGTGGAGGGAGAGAGGCCAGGTAGCAGTTGTGTATACAGAAGACTGAAAAAACTAAAATGGAAAATCAAAACGGGAGGATGTTTTTTAAAAGCACATCGCTCCTCACATATGAATGCCTTGATTAGGGACAAGCAGGGCGTCTGTTAGCAGACAGATGTTTAGTCATTAAACCATGACCTTCCTTATTAACCGCTGGACGGTGATTCATTATTATAAGTATAGACAGATGGCAGTGGTCGCTTTAACCCCATACATTATTAACCCCATACATTATTAACCCAATACATTATTAAGCCTCCGCTGAACGCTAGCGTTCTGCTGAGACCTCCACTGGACATTTCACACCTTGGGATCTGGACCTCTCTCTTACAGCAAGCCTCTCTTTCATTCTCTCTCCCACAACCACCCTAGCTCCCTCTGTCTCTCTCTTTCTCCGTCTCTCGTTCTCTCTCCCCCTCTCTCACATACTCAAAATCTCCTTCCCAAATCTTTTCCAGTCCCCTGTTCCCAGCTCTTAGGCTGGTGTGAGGAACTCAGGAGAATCTCATTGGTTAAGAACATTTTACAGTGCAGAGTGAACCTGTATTATTCCTGAAAGGGACATCGCACATCAGCTCAGCGATGTGGATATGTATCTTTTAGAGAGACAGAGACAGGAATCACACTGTTTGGTGTGGCGGTTCAGGAGAGTGAAGTCCCTAGGGTATTTGACTGCCACCCGAAAGGTTCTAGGTTAGATCCCCAAGACCACAGCCTATCCTAGCCCCTACAATTCTTTAATGACATGGGTCTGAATTCAGTGTCAGACACTCTGGATAAAAGCACTTGATAAATGACTAAATACATTTAAGGCATTTAGCAGAGGCTTTTATCCAAAGCGACTAAATAGTAATAGAGTAGTTAACACAGACCAGTATGTGTCCTCTTGATGTGAAGGCCTCTCTTCAACACTCATCATTTTTGAGTGTCGTGGCACAAGAAGATAAAAAAAAACAAAAAAAAAAACAACTTTGGCAAACATCTCGTTCTTCCTCTACTAAGTGTATCCGTCTCTTAATTCCACACGAGTGGATCATTTTGCTGTTCAATAATTGATCAGGAAAAGAATTGAGCAGTGTGTTTGCCGGGCTCCCGTCTGTATTGCCGGGGGGTCAGGGTGGTCCTCACGTAGGAAACACAAACTCATCCGGGAGTGGAGGAGAAAAGGCGCTTCCGCGAGAACCCGCCTTAAACGGACTGCGTGGTCGGGCTTGTCTGCGCGTGCAGTTGTTGCATTAATATTAAAATCATCATCTTTAGTTGACTGAAGAGAAATGGATGTGCATTAGTTATGGTTGTGTGCTTTGGCTCCATGCTCATTAAGAATGCATGCATCGTGCAACTCATCTCCCCCCTAGACGGATTCAGCTTTCTTCTCTGCCTCCTTTGTCTCCTCTCTTTAAATATCTTGTATTTTTCCGGGCTCTGGCCACCCTTGTTTCTATGTTTGTTGTGTTTGGTGTGGTCTGTATTTGGACGAAACCCTGGGGTTCTTTGTTCTCTCCCCTCCATTTATGGTTCGCTTTTGTGTTCATGAGGCAATTTCATTCCACTGTCTCTCCCTCCATGTGAATGCAGTGTGTTTCTCCACCTCCATGTGAATGCAGTGTGTTTCTCCACCTCCATGTGAATGCAGTGTGTTTCTCCACCTCCATGTGAATGCAGTGTGGTTCTCCACCTCCATGTGAATGCAGTGTGTTCTCCACCTCCATGTGAATGCAGTGTGGTTCTCTCCCTCCATGTGAATGCAGTGTGTTCTCCACCTCCATGTGAATGCAGTGTGGTTCTCTCCCTCCATGTGAATGCAGTGTGGTTCTCTCCCTCCATGTGAATGCAGTGTGGTTCTCTCCCTCCATGTGAATGCAGTGTGGTTCTCTCCCTCCATGTGAATGCAGTGTGGTTCTCTCCCTCCATGTGAATGCAGTGTGGTTCTCCACCTCCATGTGAATGCAGTGTGGTTCTCTCCCTCCATGTGAATGCAGTGTGGTTCTCTCCCTCCATGTGAATGCAGTGTGGTTCTCTCCCTCCATGTGAATGCAGTGTGGTTCTCACCCTCCATGTTAATGCAGTGTCATTCTCTCCCTCCATGTGAAATGTGTGGTTCTCTCCCTCCATGTGAATGCAGTGTGGTTCTCTCCCTCTATGGGAAAGTCATGCAGTGTGGTGTTCTCTGCCTCAATGGCTTGTGTCTGGCTTGTTTTAGTCCTGTGTGTTTGTACAGAGCTTTTCTTAGTGGTTCTTTCCATGTATAACTTTTGATCTTTATACAGTAGATACTTTTCTATATTTCTATTATGTTTTATACTTTATTTTTTATATTCGTATACGTAGCCGACCCTCGCCTTTAGACCCTGCAGGAGGCTCTCATTGTCCAGAAGGTCTGACTATGCGCATTAGTCTTTGTTTGTAACCTGTGCTTGTTGGTCCTCGTCCTCTCTGTGTGTCCAGGTGGCCTGCATGCAACTCATCAACGCCCTGGTGACGTCTCCGGACGAGCTGGACTTCAGACTACACCTCAGGAATGAATTTATGCGCTGCGGCCTCAAAGAGATATTACCGGTGAGGCCCACTCCACCGACGCCGGCCTGCGCTCTACGTTAACACACTCTCACCTTGTATTAATATTCAAATCGGACGTCCACTTGAGTGAAATATTGTGGATTTGCTCCGGCAAATAATGAATGAATCCCGGAGGAGCCGGCGCACGTCCCCAGGCCTGCAGCCGCCCTCCTGGAGGGAACCAATGGGATGCCTGGCTCGTGGTCCCCCCCCCCAGCCCATGCACTGCCCCGCTGTAAACAATGCCACCGGCCAGCGAGTAAACAAATAAATGAAGGAGAGAAGCCGAGCTGTGGCGGTATATCACGGGGGGCCGTGTGAGATGAACAGAGTCCTGCTGGAGCTCTGCTCACGCGTTACCTTTCACCGGTGACGAGGCTCCAGGTGTAATGGAAGTCACCCCGTCTCTTCAGCTCATGTCTCTGCCTTCCATGTCTTCCCTCTAACTCTGACGTTGTTTTACATGCTTCCTTTTCCCTCTCCCTACCCTTCTCATCCTTCTTCCCCTCTCTCCCCTTTCTCCTCTCCTTCTCTCTTCCCCTCTCCCGCCCACTTTCTTTTCATGTCCCTCTCCCCTCTCTCTTTGCCTCCGTCATTGTCTCCCTTCTCTCGCTCCTCATGTCCCTCATTCTCTCCTTTGCTCTCCTTTTTCATCTCTCCCTTCTCCTCTCCCTCCCCATCTCGCTCGCTCTTCCCCTCTCCCTTCTCCACTTTCTTCTGCTCTCCCTCTCCTCCCCTCTGGTCATCCTGAAGCACCTGTCAGCCACCAGGAACGAGGCGCTGGAGATCCAGCTGAAGGTTTTTGAGGAGAACAAGGAGGAAGACATGATGGAGTTCTCCCACCGACTAGAAGACATCCGCAGTGAGCTCACATATCCTTTCCACCACGCCACGCCCAGTGGTGCAGTCTTGAAGCCTGAGACAGTGGCTTTTGACTTTGGAGTCCATTAAAAATGGTATTTGCTGGTATTTTATGAGAAGAAGAAAATAAGAAACACAACAGCCTTGTTACCACTGTGTTGATTTTAGTCCCTTCATGCTTTGTTCCAAGGCTAGTGAGTAAAAATAAAAGGAGAGGACAGGGAGACGCTGCTCATAAAACATGAATATCCAAATAACACAACACACACACACACACACCACATCTCACTGTGTTTAATTTATTATTACCTTTAATGCGTTGTGTGTTGTCCACTCTGGTGTGTTTAATGGAGTATCCATGTGTTTAACCTTTATTCAACCAGGACTGTCTCACTGACATTCAACATTTATTTAGGCCTGGCAAAGAACACAGCAGTAAACCAAACAAACATCAACGTTTCAAACAAAGCCAGCAGACTCACACTTACATATTAATGATACACAATAATAATAAGTGCTGTGCAGGACACTGATCCTCAACATCCTCTTGGTTGACTCAAATAATAATACATTTTGTTTATGTACTTTCAGGAAACTCTACAAAACAACAAACAACATCTATTTTTGAATAGTTCATAGACAAATATGAAATAGACTGGACATGGAGACGCAGTAGTGTGGTAACCAACAGGAGAGGGGGACAGACAAGATGGGTTAAAACTGAGTCAACTCATTTGATTACAAGTAATTGATAGTTGAATAACAGATTATTGACATTCAACGTGAGAGTGTGCTGGTGTACTGTGGTCTCTTGAATGTACACTTGTTGAAGTGCGTGTCCTTGACTGGACCACTGATGTGGGGGACGTGTTCAGCGTGCTCCACAGCACGGTGAAGGACTCCAGCGCTGAGAACTACTTCCTGTCCATCCTCCAACACCTGATACTCATCCGCAACGACTACCTGGCCAGGTAACCACAGGGTGTGTGTGTGTGTGCGTGCGCTCGTGGTGAATGCACCTTTAAATACCTAATTGAGAAGGGCCACTGCTTTCAACCGAAACACACACATCTTTAAAATAGATTATGCTGTGTGAAGTGCTTGTGCTCTGACCTCCATGACCTTGACTGACAAAGAGAATGGCCGCTGTTTCATCTGCGGGTCATCCTTGGCTGAGGCGGATCTTCTCTCTTTCTTTCTCCTTTCTCTCTCTCTCTCTCTCTCTCTCTCTCTCTCTCTTTTCTATCCCCATTAGCTTTGTGAGTAAGGAGTTCCATTTGGGTGGAACAAGGTTAAATGGAAGGGGAAAAAAAGCTAAATCAAAGGTAATGGATATGTGGCTCAGAGGTCTTGTTATAGCGCTAACC
>OMKI01038138.1:0-11980 GCA_900302315.1 Phycis blennoides
CATTCTTTTTCACACACACACACACACACACACACACACACCGACCTGTTAGACACACACCGACCTGTTAGACACACACAGACCTGTTAGACACACACTGACCTGTTAGACACACACACACACACCGACCTGTTAGACACACACTGACCTGTTAGACACACACTGACCTGTTAGACACACACTGACCTGTTAGACACACACTGACCTGTTAGACACACACACACACTGACCTGTTAGACACACACACACACACTAAACAGACACACACACACCCACCCTCATACACACACACACACCTTTTCCCCACACACACACACTCTCCCCTCTCACACACACACACACACCGACCTGTTAGACACACACTGACCTGTTAGACACACACACACTGACCTGTTAGACACACACTGACCTGTTAGACACACACTGACCTGTTAGACACACACACACACTGACCTGTTAGACACACACACACACACTGACCTGTTAGACACACACCGACCTGTTAGACACACACTGACCTGTTAGACACACACTGACCTGTTAGACACACACTGACCTGTTAGACACACACTGACCTGTTAGACACACACACACCGACCTGTTAGACACACACCGACCTGTTAGACACACACTGACCTGTTAGACACACACTGACCTGTTAGACACACACACACACCGACCTGTTAGACACACACACACACACCGACCTGTTACACACACACACACACAGACACTCACAGACACTCACACTCACACACACACACACACACACACACACACACACACACACACACACACACACACACACACACACACACACACACACACACACACACACACACACACACACACACACACACACACACACTCACAAGCGCGCAAACAAACAAATTCACTCAAATATACAAAGACACACTCAAATGCATGTACACACACATGCATACACTCAAACGCAGGTACACACACACACACACCCACCCACACACACACACACACCTACCACCACACACACACACACCCCTCACACACACACAGACACACACCGACCTGTTAGACACACACTGACCTGTTAGACACACACACACACTGACCTGTTAGACACACACTGACCTGTTAGACACACACACACCTGTTAGACACACACACACACATACGTCACACACACACACACACACACACACACACACACACACACTGACCTGTTAGACACACACTGACCTGTTAGACACACACTGACCTGTTAGACACACACACTGACCTGTTACACACACACACACAGCCTTACACTAAATTACCATATTACACATATTTAGACCCTAACACAGACACACTTATATAGAAGTAAAAACATTACTGTAAACTATTAGATACATTTCTCTGCTAAACACACACACACACACACACACAGACACTTTCTCTCACCTGATCCTGTAGACACTCTCGCTCATCAAGAAGCTTCTTCAGTCGCAGCTCTGAAGACCAGAAGACATCAGGTGAATACTTCTACAGTTTAAATGATGATGCATCACATTATGAAACACTCCATGCTAATTTAGAAAATTCTGCCATTAGTAAAACAAAAAACATGAATTGAAATAAAATTATTAAGCACATTCTGTGTTTATGACCCATGCAAAAATCTGGAGATTGATTAGTTCTGATTCTGATTAGAATGAGAGACTGAATGACCTACCAGGTTCAGGTGATATGAGAGAGCTGGACACTTTTTTACCAGAAACTTTATTTTCGAAATATTTTGGGTGATCAGTCTAAATGTTTTCAGTGCATTTAATAAATTATATTAATATCAAATAAACAAATACAGCCAACTGGGTACTTCATCAAAGTATTTGTTGCACAAATGCAGAGAGGCATTTACATTTGTTTCTTATGATTTCCTTTATTGAAAATCTAAATGAACACAACCCAACCAGTACTATGATGATGGGGACGGTGAAACAACACTTCCACAGCAAACAAGTGGTTGATCAAAAGTTTCAAAGATTCAGTTCGCAAAACACACAATCCTAATATGAATTACATATCTAATTTAAAACCTTTACATCCACATTGTCTTTCTGACACATAATGTTGTTTTTTGTACATCTAGAATATGATGCAGCCTTTTTCATTTCTTCTGCTGCTGTTAGAAAGGCCCTTTCGTCCTCTGTGATCATTTTCACAGCCTGGCATCAGAGACGTTTGTCTCTCTTGCAGTAGCACCTCTGCCTTTGGCTGTAATATGCTAAGCTCCAGCTGTGCTGTGCATTGGTGTTTGGCAGTCGCCTCCATCCCAGCTAGCAGGTTAGCTTCCTCACAACTGTCCAGAAATCCAATGGGATCCTCTTCCCGGCGCCAGTTACTCAGATTTGATTGGCTCGTGGTTATCCCGGCTGCCTTCTGACACCCTTTCAAGTGTTTTTCATAAAGGGGACAATTTATCACTGACAATTCTGGAATGACCATTTCCTGAATTTCGTAGACAAGCATTTCTATACCACTTTTGGACCTTTGACTGATGTGTGTGGACTTGGTCTTTGATGCCGAGTCCATGGAGACCATCTCATCACAGTTGGTTGTTGTCTTTGACTCCCTCTGGTGTTTTGGATTCCCAGCGTCTTGAGCTCCCAGCAGCTCTAGCTCCACTCTGGGTCTGCAAACCAAGGTCGCACTTGCAAGATCTCGTTTGCTGTTTCTCGTATGCCTGAAACTCTTCTGCCAAACTCCATCGAGGCCTCCAAATATGTTCTGAGAGGCTTTCGTTGTGGATCTATTCTCCGCTGTCGGAATATGGAACAATAATTCACTGTTGTGCAAATAGGGGATGGAAGGGTCTTTGTTCTCTGCTGAGTTAATTCTCTGCACATGCCAAGTAGTACTATGTTCCACGGTGTCGGTGATTGGAGATCTTTGCTGAGACTGAGTAGACGGGGCTCCACTCCTATCAGATAAGCCCTTAACTGCAAGTTCATGGGCTGTCATCTGAAAGCCCTCCGGGGTATGACTCACATCACACAAGGGCCCCTTCACATCACACAAAGGACCCTGACTAACAGTGACCTTACGCACATTGTCAACATGGTTCCCCCGTATACCCTCTACATTGTCCACGTGGTTCCCCTGTATACCCTCTACATTCTCCACATGGTTCCCCTGTATACCCTCTACATTGTCCACGTGGTTCCCCCGTATACCCTCTACATTGTCCACATGGTTCCCCTGTATACCCTCTACATCTGATAGCCACTGCTGGAATAAGAATGGTACTTGAGGGAGGATTTTGGAGATTGTGGCGGCCATGTGGCGATTTTCCATGAATCCTTTCATCATACACTGAACAGTCTCCTCCAGGGCAGCATCATTGCACACCTCTGTAGGGGAGGAAAAGGAGACCACAGGGTTTGAAGGCCCTACCTTGACATTGTTTCTTGGACATTGCGATCCTGTGTCAGCCGTTGTAGGACCAGGGTCTTCTGCAAACACCCCATTTTCAGTTTCGGTGCTCGTTATGTGCACTTCGGTTCCTAACCGACCCATGTCCCAAAGGGTCTCATTCTTTAGAAGTGGGCACTCTTTGTCTAAGGTTATTTCAGGGATCGATCTATCGGAGCCACAGTCGCAACGCATTCCTGTCCTCTTGCCTTCATCTCCAATGGGTTTCAGTCCAACGCTGAGAGACGCTGCTCTGTCCCGTTCAGTAAGAGTCATTTGTTCCCCAGCAGATTTCATATCCAGTGCCGCTTCCTCCTCAGAAAAGCAGCAATCTTTGTTTAATATAGGAGAGTTATAATCGTCAGGCGTTGGTCCATTATTTTGTATTCGACTTTCAACAGGGATACTAGTACAAAAAGCTGAATTTTCAAAATGGTGGTAGGTTTCCTCTGTCACAGCAGTGAAATGTGACATATCTCTTTCCTCCCTGTAATTCTGTTGAAAGGGGGCATTAAAAACAGATATATCGGATCCTTCATCAAAAATGGCCTCCGCTTTCGCCTTGGACGAGAAAAGTGTCATCGTCTTCGGTTTGTCTTCTAGGATTGGTCCATTAAATGTTGTAACGTAACATCCAATATCGTGCTCATGATTGATTGTTTCCTCCAAGACAAGCCTCTCTCCACCATTTGGGTCTAATGGGTCTGTACAATAATCACTAAATAAATCACTCCATTTGGCATGCAGAATATTTCCAACACTGTTTTCCACCACATTTCCTGTTACTTGTTTGCCTTTGTGCAAGCCATTTTCTTCCGATTGAGTCCCAATTGTTCCATTGACTTCACTGCAAACAGCCTTCTCTTGATGTTCAAAATGGTGATACAAAATGGCTGAGCTTTGCAGCACAAATTCCTTTTCACACGGCAAATATACAGTTGTTACTGCAAGCTGATTTGTTTTATTCACCCCACTTAGTGGATGCTTGTAGTATTTCTCGTCATATAACGGGTCCATTTCATTTGAGTTTGACACCGCATACAAATTGGTTCCTCCAAAACAGAATTCAGTTGCTTTGTTTTTCGAGTATCTCTCGGGCATAAGTGCCTCCTTGTTTGCCCTCTTGACAAAATGATTATATTTGTCCTTGTGATGCTGTAACTTTGAGTATGTCCTGTTACGAGTTATCAGTCCTTTGTCAGTTTGGGGCGTGTACTTTTTATTTCCCTCAGTCTGAGGGTTATGGGTGCACTTGTCCTTCTTCTCTCTTCTGGTTGGATGGTTTTCCATCCTTATCTTTGGTCTTGTGTCTATTCTGGTGTATTCCCTGACCAGGGAACAGGGAAGTGACTGGGAGGCGTTTTGCACTTTAGGGGATATGTCATGGATTAAGTTTTCCTTCAGATGGTTACTATTGCCTTTTGGTGTTCTGCCCGAGGTGAAATACGCCTGCTGCTCTTGTACGTTGCCTGCAAGATCTTTTTGACAAGGAGAAAATAAGAGGAGCATTCAGAGTTTGATCAGTTCAGTCAGAACAAACCAGAGGATGACCTGAACCCTCAACCATTGTAGTGCTGTTTGGCTGTTCTGATTGGCTGGAGGATAGATTAAGAATGCCGATCACGGGGGAATTGGAGGGAAAGATGATCGAAACCAGAGCGTTGAGGTGCTGAGAAAAAAGATGAGTAAGTCGGAAATACAAATTATGTTAATTTGAAATAAGTTCAACAACACAGTAAACCTGCCAAGATTGAAGACAAAATTAATCAGAATCAGAATGAATCAATTATTTAACCAGGAAAGCATTTTGTAAAAATGTTATTACAAAATTAAATTACGGTGTAGTACAACATAGTTCAGGTTCAGGTTAAGCACACAACTCTGAAGAATATTTGTTGCAAACCCAAACCCAACAAAACCAACCCTTAAGATATAATATGTAACATTTCACTAGACCTATATTATCCCAAATGTTCAAAGCCTGGCTATGTTCAGCTACCACCACTAGTAGAATCTAATTCTGTGGGAAACACTAATCTGTAAGGTGCCGTTATAAAGTTACAGCAATGTTCAACATGCTCATAAAGTTATTTTGAGTATGATTGTTTTGACTAGGAATAACAGCACTGGTCTACCCCACATAACATTATCTACAGCTGTAAACTACCCCACATAACATTATCTACAGCTGTTTGGGTGGTCGACTCATCAAAATGTTGAGTTAGCAAGTTAATGTTATACTACTTGCAGCTATTTCATTAAAATTAAATGTCATAACGTGAATAAACCTGACTAAATGTAACTTTAATACATTCACTTGTTGTGAATATGATTTCCCAGTGACATTGGATATTTTTAACAGCAATGGCGGTGAAGACATCACCTCCCACAATTCTAAGCTCCCATTGTTCAATGATTATTATAAAACTATACTTATCATGGAGTAGGCAGAATGCCAATTCATCACAGAAAAAGTCACTACTCACCCAGAATGCTCTCCCCACCACCAGGAGGTTCCTGTGAGTCCGTAACATCAGTCAGGCCTGCGTCCCCATTGGTTGTAATCTCTGGTAACAGCTCTATTCCATGTTTCTAGTTAGAAACCATAAAATAGTGCGTGTTTAAGACATGTTTTATGTGTATGTGTTGCTCAAAAATGGGGACTCATTTTAAAGCATATAAAGTGTTGACTAGTTTTCCTACTGGTGAATCTGAGCGGGAAATTAAGTAATGTACTGCAAATATCTATGCAAACTTGGCTTTGACACAAAAGTCTGCTGCTCTGTTCTTTAAATCAAATAAACCTTCAAATCAACCGTTACCTTGAGCAAATCTCTAAGTCGAACCACCTCCCCCCTTAGCTGGTCTCGCTCCCCCCGCACAGAGTCGGAAAACTCCAAGTGCCTCTCAAGAGCCTGAGGATTGGCCGAGAAGCAGGAAGTGGCCGCGAGGGGGTGGAGCCAGAGACGTGGGCAGCGGTTAGTTAAGAATAAAGAAATACAAGACAGAAAAAGGAAAGACAAGATACAAGTAAGTATCTTGTCTAGGAAATGTAGTGGCTTAATTTAAGTTAGAAAAAATGTTGAAAGTACAGTACAGTAGTCGGTGGCGCTGTTAGCATTCATGCTAGCCAATGTCAGTTGGTTCAGCTAGTGCAGTACTAGCTAGTACCGTGGTGGCATACCGCTATCTTTTTATCCTTCCACTCCAAGGTTTCCTGGAGGTCAGTGATCTCTCTGGCACTGCCATCTCTCACGAGACGCAACTGGGCCACCTCCTGGCCACAGGAAGTGTCCCGCAGGAAATACGTTAGGCAATAAGTGACGTGACAAGAGGACAGAAAAGGAGGAAAGGTAAGTAAGTATGTGAGTATATGAGAGACAGAGAATGACGTAGAAATGTTATACAGAAAAAGCACAAAAAGGTAGTTCTAGTTTTACCCCAACTAGAGCTCAAATGCCTTTACTTAAAGACATCCTTTCAGGTTTTGATTAATCATACATATTGGAAGCAGGGCTGCGGCAAACAAGAGTGTGTGCGTGTGTGTACGTGTGTCCACACACACTCACGTTTAGCAGTTCTTCACTCTGTTTCAGGGTCTGCTCAACCTTCTTGAACTGGAACTGCAGAATGCTGTGGGCATGTCTCTCCCTGTCCAACTCCTGGAAGGCCAACAGAAACACCATGACATGAGCAGCAGTCTTCCCTGCCACCTCAAGAAACGGCGCCACTGACCAGGATACAGGTTGTTGACGTCGACATCGGTTTATTGCGGCGCTGAAGGGGTTTTTTTCACAGCCGGTGTTCTGTGCTTCCATGTTGGGAATCTCTAGAGTGTGTGAGGCGATGGCTTGTTTATCCAGCATGGCGCGTTGTTTGCTCAACGCACCACAGGTGTGCAGCCTCACTCTGCCCCAGAGTCCGATCAATCTGACACGGCCGAGGTGAGGATGCTTAAACCAGCCATCAACCACACACTCCATAACGTCTTCATCACTAGTGTAACTAGTGTAAGTATGACGAAATATAGCACGTGGGGTTGTATAGCGTCAACTGCGGCCACCATACTTTACAAACAGTTTCACCCCAGGCCTCGGAAATGTGACGTGAGGCCCGTGACCTCCGACCCCCTTGACCCCTGACCTTGGCCTTGTCTCCGTGCTCCCGCTGCGCCTCCCACAGCCGCTCCTCCGTGTCGGCCAGCTCATCCTTCAGCGTGTCCACCTGGTACATGAGGTAGGACTTCTCGTTGTGCAGCTGGGCGTTGGACACCATGGCCCTGCGGTACTTCTCCTCCGACTCCGCCAGTGAGTCCTGGAGCCGGAACGGATCCAAACCCAACATGATCAACATATTTAATGGTGTCTACTAGATATACTCTTAATAGATATATACTATGTACAGGGTCCATCTCTTCATAGATATATACTATAGAGATGTACAGGCTACATCTCTTAATAAATACATCTATATATACAGGGTCCATCTTTCTCTATCTATATCAAATTATAGATATAGTTATACAGTTTTATATATAGTTATATATGATATGTATGTATTTTTTATACTGTATATTGCGGGTTCACTTTGCCAGAAAACACACAGAAGGATTGCTTTTGGGTACCTTTATGTCCCTGATGGACGCCTCTGTCTCCACGGAGAACGACGTATCACAGCTGCCCCTACGGGACGAAGGCCCGCCCAGCGAGGCCAGCGTGGCTGCTGATAGGGTAGAAGCTGTTCTGGAGCCCTGAGTGAAACACATGTCTGGTCACGACCATGTGACGGTAGCGCTGTGGACATGTCAATCTTCTCTCCCAATGTAGCCATGAAGTTGCCGTACATTTCATCAGTTTTGTGTGTGTGTGTGTGTGTGTGTCTGTGTGTGTGTGTGTGTGTGTGTGTGTGTGTGTGTGTGTGTGTGTGTGTGTGTGTGTGTGTGTGTGTGTGTGTGTGTGTGTGTGTGTGTGTGTGTGTGTCAGTGTCTGTGTGTGTCTGTGTGTGTGCGTCTGTGTTTGTGTGCATGTCTGTAAATACTTACTTTATCCAGAAAATCCCTCTCAGGTCTCTCTTCAACCTGCACACAGCAAAGATCATGTGTTAGCTGTTGATTGGTTGATGGTGTTGTTGGCGTGGCACACAACTGAAACCCCTCTGAGGACTTCAGCTGAAGGGACAACGGGACAGCGAAGCTGCAGCTACATAATTGGCCACCAGGGGGCAGAAAAGGCCTGCGTGTGGAGTAGCAGTAAGCAATGCAATGCTAAGCAACGCTGCATGACATATAAATGACATGTCAAGAGCCTCCTTCTGCAACCTTTCCCTCTGCTTTGGATTTTATTCATTAAAGAAAGAGAATAGCGGACCAAAAGGCCCAGAAGCCGGGGCAGCGGGTGAGAGGGTTTGACCGGTGAGGGGGGCCTCACCACTGGGCTGGCACGCGCAGAGCTGGCCCTGGAAGAGGCCCGAGAGCTGGAACCCAGAAACCCACTGTAGTCTGAAGGCTGGCGAGAGAGAGAGAGAGAGAGAGAGAGAGAGAGGCAGGAAAGAAAGAAGGAAATAAAGGAGGTAAGGAAGAGAGAAAGAAACAAAGAACGGGAGGGGCGGAGAACCGTTTTTTTGGCTTTGCAATTAAAAGGTATAATATGTCATTTCCACCGCTATGGGTCTTTCCATCAAGGCAATATCAAAAGATGCAGTTCGATAACTTTGAAGATAACGTGAAGAGTTTCACCATGTCGCTGAAAATCTATCTGACATGACTCGGGCATACGGGCAACGGTCCCTTTAAGTAATCTAATTCGGATTAAATTGCCCCTAGGTACTCAATGTTAATTCGCCGTTACATGTGTCAACTCTCAAACTAGCTGTTGTCGCAATGTCACGATGTTAGCGTCCACGTTTCAGTGTTTCCGACGGAATCCGATTCTACTTGTTCCGGTGGCGGGCGGGGCGCGGCCGCTGGAAGTGGCCAAAGACGATCACTTCACTCCGAGTGTGCACGGAGAGAGGGACTTACTGACGGACGCCATCAGCGTGACGGTGGGAGAGGACGGGGACGAATTAGCGTGTTGCGCGCAGCGCTGCGGTTAAACGTTTGATTAACGTTTAACGTTTAATCCTCATTAAAAAACGCCATTGAAAACTCCATCAATCAAGAATGCCGCCGTTCTCTCATAGGGAAATAATAATAATAATAATAATAATAATAATAATAATAATAATAATTTCCCGCCCAAGTAAGGTCTATGTGTGAACTCACTGTTCAAACAACAAATCGGATGGTGTAAGTACACAATTCGACAAAATACACAACACAGACCTCGCCATTTTAACGGGACAATGTGACATTCTTACCCTTAATTAAAGATATGAAACGTACAAGTTAGAGCAAGCAGAACAAAGGAACAGGGTTTAGGAGGAACACGAGGAGAGAAACACACACACACACACACACACACACACACTCACACGCAGGCTGTGAAGGGTGCGTTTTCACACGCAGCGTTCATACGTTCGCGGTGAACTCCTTACGTGTCTTCGCGGCTGTAGTGCGACACACTTTGGTCACATTCCGATTGCAAAGTCCCCTCCACTCTATGCCCTCCTCCCTAGTTACTGTGCAGAGTACAGAAGTCAAGGGGTTCTCAATATAGGGTACTCGTTCTGGACGTTTGATTTGGAACACCCTGCATACGTTATCAACAGCGGACAGCGTTAACGTCGCACTTTGATTACATCTTTGTTCCTCAAGTCAAGAAGTAGGATGCTTACGGCATGCTCACGCAACTAAGATTGCTCAAAACTATTTTTGAGCAACTATGTTCAAAGTCAATAAATGAAAGTAGTGTTGCCGTTGTCATGGTAACCGCCATGCCCATCAAGTTTCCCCCGGATACACCAAGTGATCGATGCGTCTGCGTCTGGCTGAATTTTACACGCAGACTTTTGGCACGCTAATGTCTTCCTAATGGTGGAACGAGCATCTACGTACACATACTGTACGCAGCATGTATGCTAATTATGGCGCTGCACTGTAGGAATCAAAACTAAATTTGAATTCATTTCAGGATCGATAAAGTATTCTGAATGTGAATAGTCAAAAGGACTCTGGACCTTGACATCAAACATGTATTCTGTGGAACATTGTGGGCAACGTGATCAATCAGCCAACAGGGTAATCCACATGATCAATCAGCCAATAGGGTAATCCACATGATCAATCAGCCAATAGGGTAATCCACATGATCACGACAGGTGCCCAGGGAGTTGTGAAATATTGTTGCCTGTGAACGTTTCCCAGACAACATTCTACACACATCTCCATTACAACCGCTGATCCGTTGACAACAAGCTGCTGACATCCACAATGATCTGCGCCTCTCCCTGTCGGCATTCGCCACACGATGCTTGCAGATAGAAGATGAGAGCCAACCCGTCGATCGGTCAACGTCCATCAATGCCTCAGTATCTCGGCCCCCATGCGTCCCGTCCAACACCCCCGGGGACTCAAAACCCCCCAAAGCGGCTCATGTGCTCGTGATGAGCTCCGCGCCTACTCTCCACAGACGACAAAGCTACGGCCACCAGGGAAGACAAGACACGAGGAAGTGATGGAGAGACACGGGGAGAGACCACAAAGGAGAGAGAGAGAGAGAGAGAGAGAGAGAGAGAGAGACCAACCCTTTGACTTTGAGAGCGAGGGCCTTCGCTACAAAGCATGGAGGGCTACGGAGCGCAAGAGAGAAGAAAACAAATAAACAACAACATAAAATAACCAGGGATAGTGTTCAATGATATAGATGCCTCCTATCATATAACCCTAAAGAGCAACTGACCATTAGAGGTAAACTGAGGAGACAGACCCTCCTCTGGTGAATCACTATTACTGCAAGTGTACTTTCTGATTGTACTTTCTGATTGTACTTTCTGATTGAATTAGAAAGACTGTGTTGTTTAAATGTCTTATATTGGTTCAGTAGTAAATGGCAATACAAATTGTTCGTAAATGGAAGGATCCATCCGACAATATCAGAGAAATATTAAACATTTACTTTCATACGTGTGTGTGTGTGTGTGTGTGTGTGTGTGTGTGTGTGTGTGTGTGTGTGTGAGTGAGTGTGAGTGTGTGTGTGTGTGTGTGTGTGTGTGTGAGTGTGAGTGTGTGTGTGTGAGTGAGTGTGTGAGTGTGTGTGAGTGTGTGTGTGAGTGTGAGTGTGTGTGTGTGAGTGAGTGTGTGAGTGTGTGTGAGTGTGTGTGTGTGTGTGTGTGTGTGTGTGTGTGTGTGTGTGTGTGTGTATGTGTGTGTGTGTGTGTGTGTGTGTGTGTGTGTGTGCGTGTGTATATGTGTGTGTGTGTGTGTGTGTGTGTGTGTGTGTGTGTGTGTGTGTGTGTGTGTGTGTGTGTGTGTGTGTGTGTGTGTGTGTGTGTGTGTGTGTGTGTGTGTGTGTGTGTGTGTGTGTGAGTGTGAGTGTGTGTGTGTGTGTGTGTGTGTGGTGTGTGTGTCACACGGTGTGTGAATGTTTGTACCTTGTGTGCAAAGTGTGTG
>OMKI01038159.1:0-11006 GCA_900302315.1 Phycis blennoides
ATTGGGTTTTGTGTTTTTTTGTTTTTTTTTGACGAAGGCACCGAGCGTCAGAGCCCAAGATCTGGTAATCCCTCTCGCGCCGGACACGCCCCGCCTGGCAGCTGTGGGACCGGTTCTGTCCTTTAGTCGCTTGGCTTATGTCTTGACACATGTTACCTTTTCGGTGCCTCAATCTGGTCCAGCCATCTACACTAAACACACACACACAGACACACACACACACACACACACACAGACACTCGCACACACGCACACACACACACACACACACACACACACACACACACACACACACACACACACACACACACACACACACACACACACACACACACAACACACACACACACACACACACACACACACACACACACACACACACACACACACACGTGCACGCGCATGCAATAACGCAGCGTTCAATGCCGCTCCCGTCAAACACACAAACCAAACGTTTCATCGTGCGCGACATGTCGACCCGACCTGACGCGTCTATGCTCCGCTACGTTGACGTGTTTACGTTGCTAAGTGAAACGGGGGGGGTCTGCTGAAACTCACTTCTCTCTCTCTCTCTCGTCCGCCGCGGCGGCGGCGTTGACTTTGGCCGCCGGCGCAGCCGGAGCAACGGGACACCGAGAGGCACCGAAGGATATTGATATTTGCGCTCGTTTTTTGGCCGCGTGTGTAAATATTGTTGTTGTCATGGACACGACCCACGCGATGTGTTAAGGTTCCGCGGGGTAGAAATGAAGCGAGCTTGATTTTAAGCTCACTGATTTCTCTAGCAGGCTCCAATGCTGGCGGGGTTTTAAACTGCTTCCCCTCCTCTTCCCGGGACCTGTTAGCCAGACTGTCACAGATACTTTCACCTTCCACTCAAGAGATTCCCATGCAGGTCTAGAAATAACACGGCAGCGAAGAGGGGGAAAATTTGTCAAATGAGTTTAAAATTGACTGATTAGCTGACATATTTTTCCCTCATAGGTCTCTATGGTAATCAAATAGATTTTAAACATTTTGTGCAGACCTAAATCTGCTTATTGGATACGTTGCGTTTATTCACTTTAGATTCACCGAACGAGGTGTAATTGTCTTTCAACACATGGGTATTAAAGCAGTATTTCACCAATGTAGCATATGGCTTGATGTAGCCTACACTTATCCACCGTCAAGTACAAGCAAAAAGGGACCAAGATTGCTTTTACATACATCTGCGTATAGTTATCTTTTCTTGTAGAACTGACTTGATGAAGTCTCCTTAGAGCCAATAAGGAAAGGACCCCCCACCCACGAGTTGGCTTGCTTCCTTCCTGATTGGATAACAAGGGAGGGGTTTCAGGAAATGTGTTTGAATACAGGAAGTACTACTTCACCGCGTTGTTATCTAGCAACTACTGCCTCTTTTTTTGTTTAGAGAGGTGTGATGGGATACTTCCTCGAGGAACCGTCGTCGAAAATAAGTTTGCAGCCAACTAGGGTTCAGCCACAAATAGTTTTCTCCTGTGGGTTTCAGGACGTCAACGCAAAGCTACTCCAATAGATAGTGTTTGGAATGACAAATGGGCACATCAATCCACTCGGTTCCCACAAAACAACAAGATGACTCAAACCGAGGCCCGGCGCTTCCGGAACCCACTCGTGCCATCAGTTTGGTACTCGAGTGATCCCGAGGAATGTGTCTGTACTTCAGAGATGCGAGAAAGGACGAGACTGCAAGTCAAGTTTCCCCCCCTCGGGAGTGCTTCCTGTCACACTGTTTGTACCATTACAGCCTTGTCTGTTTTGTTTTTTGTGTTTCCTCCACTGAGTGGAGGAAACACTGTGTTGTACTGTTTCACCACAGGATAAAGATAAACAACCCGGTCAGTCTGCAAATGTCATCTAGGCACTCGCGTCAAGCTAATATTATCGCCTCCCAGAAAACCTTCTTATTCTTCACGTGTGACTTAACCATAAAGTTAATACATAGACACTGAAACCTCTGGATCCTTACGTCTGCGGATCCACTCAAAATCAAAACGGAAGCGGAGTTATTAAAACGGACGCGTCGGGCTCACAGGAAACATTCCCCCCCCCCCCCCCGTCATTCCGCTCCGAAGTCCCCGTTTTTCCGCGACACGAGACACTAGACGCCGCTCCCGCGTTCCCACGGCTAACGATCCCGTCTACAAATCAGCCCCGAGAGGCCCCCGGGGGGCCGCGGTGGTCACCGTTCATATCCGCCGAAGGATCCGAAGCCCCCCCGCAAAGCACGGCACGGTCTCGTGTGTGCGAACGCACGCGCAGGTCCTCGCCATGCCTACGGCCCCCCCGTCACACACACACATGTTGCGGGGCACTCTGCCCTTTGCCCCCGAACAAAGCCCCCAACCCCCCCCCCCCACCCCCCTCCTCCTCTGTGGACTCGGCACCCGACTTTAATCAGGAGAAATGACCGGTTTGACGCACGGCTTCTGATCACTCACGGAAATGTCAAACCAGGAAGGACGGATGGAAAGATGGCAGGGAAGAAGAAACGGAAGAGAGACCTAGACTAGGGCTAGCAGAGCATTAAGAACGAGACTGAACGGGGTGCGGGGTGGGGGGGGGGGGTCACAAGGCAGTGAGCTACAGACAAAAGGGCGAGACGGTTGTCAGAGTCACGACGAGACGGGGGGAAAAAACCACAAGAAATGAGAGGACGTGGAAGCGGGGCCCATGGCCCGTCAATTAGTCTCTGCTGAGCAGGCAGGAATAAGAAGGTTCAGTGTTTGTCTGGAGGAAAAAGGAGGGTTCGCGCTGCGCAATCAGGGACCGAAAGTGCACACAGCATTGTTTTGGGTTTTTGTTGCCGTCGTAGCCTCTGGCCGTTTCAGGGAAATAATGAACTTTTTCTGTGAACTTTTTCGTGTTTGTTCGTTCCTAAGACGTCATGCTTTTAAGACCCACCGCTTCTTTCTAGTTGTGGGGTTGTTGCCTTATTTCGCCATGATTTCTTCTGTTGTTTAAGATTTTGAAAGCAGTGTTGGCTTGTAGCTAATTCCATGTGCATCAACTCAATGTACATTTCAGCTGGTCCACGAGACAGCTTTGCTCCAGCAGATGCTCGTTGATTTGATGGGGAACAACTGGTTCTCCAAAGCGGAGTTAATTTTACAAGAAAGTGTAGTGTTAAAAAAAAAAAAAAAGAATATATTACTAACATATTGCATTGTCTACTGCGTGGGAATGCTTCTTTAATCACTTGCTGCTTGCTGCAAGTTTTACTGCAGTCACTTTGAAACTGGAAACTGCAGAACAGTTTTGTGTTATTTATCTTGTACTCTCCCCCAGTACTAGAAAGTTCTGAAAAATGCATTATAACCCCCCCTGCTCTCTCATCTCCTGGAGAAAGCACCAAAAAAATTTGTTTTTAGCCAACGGCCAAGAACTTCAACTTCGTGCGCGGACTTCTCGTGGATAACTGCGGTGGTCCACAGTGGGTCCTCAAAGCAGGTTTTTTGTGCGTTTCCTTTATGAGGAGTTGGTGGCTCCGTGTGAAATGGAAGCTCCCAGCCGACATTTCAACACCTCTTTTATTTTTTTTTCCCTTCTTGTCCCTTCAGTGGTTGTAACAAACCAAAGACTTGCCACTTAAAAGGGATTTTTTTTATGGGTTGTTCTTGAATCTGCTTTAGATGGAGAAAGCGGCTTTTTATTGAATACCGGGGAAATAGTTCTTTTGTGTGTGTGTGTGCGTGCGTGTGCGTGTGCCTGTGGTTCATTTACACCGAGATGTTGTGTACGACAAGACGGAAGTCCCTTGTCTACTCTGCCCCATTCTGAAAATACATAATGACTCTCTAAATCCATGGGCTGTCCTCTGTGAATTCTTCACCCATTTCCAGACGACGTTAGATATTTGCCGTCATTGAGACTAGACCCAAACTTCAGCCCCCCGCAAATTTGTGTTGGGACCAATTTGCTGCTTCCTCCCAGCGTCTCTGCACTCTTGTTCTTTTATGCTTGTTTTTATTGCTTTGTTCTTTTTTTTTGTGGTTCAAGTGCATTTGTTTTCATTGTTCTTAAAGTCACGTCGGATAAAAACGAACTAAATTGACTTACTCAATGTGTGTGTTTATACGTTTAGGCGTTTGTTTGCGAAGCCCTTCGCATGTCATCACCCTTCTCTCAAAGCTCTCCACCTTTTGGACCTTCGCACCTCACGTTGATTTCTCTCCCCTCTCTCTCCCTCTCTCTCCCCCTCTCCCTCTCCCTCCCTCCCCTTAGGTGTACCGCCAGGACTGCGAGACCTTTGGCATGGTGGTGAAGATGCTGGTGGCCAAGGACCCCAACTTGGAAAAGCAGCTGCAGGTCCCACTCAGGGAGAACCTCGGGGAGATCCGGGAGCGGTGCCTGGAGGACCTCAAGCACTTTATCAGCGAGCTGGACGAGGCGGTGCGGCAGCCGGAGACGCTGGCCTGACCCCCCCCCGTTTACCGCCGCTCGCCCGATCGCAAACTCTCGTGCGGAGGCGGCGGCCAATCGGAGCTCCCCGAAGAGACATATGGCCCGGAACAGGACGAGTGAAGATACGGATCGCGGATCGCTGGACCTCTTCTGTGTGGAGCCACACGCGTGAACAATACCTTCCTGTATGTCGGGGAGACCCCCCCCCCCCCCCCCCCCCCCCCCCCCCCCCCCCCCCCCCCCCCCCCCCCCCCCCCCCCCCCCCTCCCCCCCCCAGGGAGAAACACATGCTGTGTACAACATGTGACAAACAGTGTTGCCTTGGAATACATCCATTTTGATTTGGAGCCGGTTAAACGTAATTACAACCATTTTCTTTTTATTCTTTTTCATAAAACAGAAAAACAGCACAAAAAAAAAAATAAGTCATGAAACAGAAAAACATTAAATATGTCCTTTTATTTATTCCTAACTGAGTGTAATGGTTTTAAATGTTGTCATTTTGTTTTCTGGAACAAACATTTGCCAATTTGCTTACATCTTCCATTAAATGTATTTGTTCAGGATTTGCATACATGGAAGCTGACAAGTGACACTTTAGGCTGTTTACTGGCATGTACAGCTGTGTAAATGTCATTATGCAGTAGACTTTGACATTGTGGACTGGTGTCAGTTGTTGCTTCCAAGTATGCTCAATAGTGTACAGTTTGTCCGAAGATGATCGTTTTTGTTTTAATTTGTATTTGCCTTTGAAACGGGAGAGGGGTTGTTTTCCATGGACCGTTCATACAGCACAGAGTTTGTGTATTGTGATTAAAAAATGATGTATTCTGATTCAACTTTTGACAATAAAGTAAAACGCTTTAACAAATACATTTATTTACGTAGTTGGTGTAAACCTTTGGTCCAACCTATTTCAGATTGAACATGAAACCCAATTTGATAAGGATACCTCACACCGTAAGCTCAACAGCACTTCATTAGCTAAATTGTGAACTTTTGCATACTTGTTAACTATGGTTTGAAAACAACATTTCTGAAATTGTAAGGAAATAGTACAGTCCCATATGAAGCTTTCCAAAGGGTTTTTTTTATTAAAAGCTCTTTTATATCACAAAGCATTTAAATGACCACACAGAGCTAGCGAGTACCTTGACTGAATAGGTATTGAGGTACTAATACCGGAACAAGAGCATTGTGTGTGTTACAATATAATATTGCTGAAAATATTATTGATACTTAATTGTAGAATTAAAAGTATTGACCATTTATTTTGCCAAAATTGGCTTGTGTTGTAGCAACCCATTGTGCCTCTGTAACATTTATGAAGTTGTGATTATAAATGGCATTTCTGTTTTTAACAATGTGAAAAACATTTCTTAAAACAAGGATACAAAAATACTGGTATTAAAATCTTAACTTAATATATACATTATCATTTTGCAGTATTAAATAATTATTTGGTTAGTTTCTAGTTGCTAGCTGAAGAGTCAAACCTCTGAATTTACAATGGGATTGTTCCAAAACAGACTATCAATCAAAAAAAAAGTTGTTTATTGGCAAATATCGAAACTATGGGGATACAAGAAAGTATTTTCATTGTCTCAAAGTCTCTGCAAATTTCAATGCCCGACATTTTTCTTAACTGAAGCCCTCCATATGTCCATTATAGTGCTAGAAAAGCAAGTTCAACAAGTCAGACAAACACACAAGCCTGATATTCAAACTCTATATTGCACAGATCAGATTTTGTCCTTGCTGATTCAGAAGTTTGTGTGCCATATTTCAAGGATCAGCCTTTCTTGTGTATCAGAGCTGATATGTATGGCATTTGGCAATATGAGGATAATGGGTATAAAGTCCTAGCAAGAAAAACTACTTCATGTAAGCATCCATGAAAAAAGGTTTATGAATCACAATTAAATAGTTTTATCATAACAAGCATACACCTCTGGAATGAACTTTGAAACTGCAAAAAATTAAGTGGTGGTCACTTTGGTAAATCACTACTTGAAATCTAAACACTCAAAATGTAAATGAGCTACCTGATGACTTTCTATACAAAATCTCTTTCCACACGACTGTCTAGACTCACAAACCTGATCCATGTCCAAAGTAACATAAAATCTGAAATTCTGGTTTTCTTGCTGAATGGAGTGCATCCCCTTTATATAAATACAGGTCTAGCTAACTTGTCTTACGATGTTAAGAGATGATACAGTTTTTGGCCCTGTGGCTTTTGCGGCGACTAGTCCGTGAGCCTAGGCTCTGTGGGGAAAGGGCCGTGACCCTGGTGGGGTAGTCATCGGTGTAGTACTGGTAGCGACCAGAGGCACGGGGCTGGGGGATCGGTTGGCCCAAAAAGTACCCTTCCTCCTCAGAGTCTGAGGAAGAGGAGGAGCAGGTGGAGCACCAGTCGTCCTCCTCTCTGTACAGATCCATGATGCGCTCGACGCGTGGGTCGATAGGGTTCGCCGACCGTGGGACGGCGTACTCAGACTGGGTTTGGGGATAGTGGGGGGGCAGTCTGCACTGGGAAGGCTGAGCAAACATCGCCCCGCCTTGAGGTTCACCCGGAACCCCCCGCTGGGCTTCGTACGGCCTCTGCATTTGCTCCAGGGGAACCACGTTGAGGGCGTTGTCCGAGCGGGATTTGCGGCTCCTGCGGTGCCTGCCGGTGTGGTGGACCTGCCTGCTCCGGCCATGGTGGCTGGCCGGGCGTCCGTGTTCTCTGGCCGACTCATCGGCTCTGCGGTGAACCCGTCGCTGAGGCCGCTCGCTCATGGGGTGCTGCCTGACGTTCACCTCAATGCCATCGTAACATCCGTTGTCCACGGTGTCCTCTGAGAACTTGACCATCTGAGGTGGCCTGCTCTGAGACCGGCTCCTCCTCAGAGCCGGGGCCTGGAGCAACGACGGAGACAAGACCTCCTGGGTGGGAGATAGCGAGAAGGATCCTCCAGCAGCACAACCTCTCATTCCCATCATTCCTATCTCATTTGCGACCTCCTCATCCACTTCCACTGTCGACCTCTGCTGGTGTTGGCCGAGGTGGGGGTGGTGTTGGTGGTGGTGGTTGTCCAGCTCTGGGACCATCAGGGAGTTTGCGCTGTGGTGAACGTGGGATGAGTTGAGAGTTCCCATGTTGCTCATCTTCTCACAGTCCTCAACGGACTCTAAAGGTGGCTTCAAACCATGGAGAGAGTATAGGATTGTTCGTTCTTTACTGTCTCCATCTACTGATGCGCCTGTGACAAAGAATAAAGAAAGGGATGTTTAGAGATCATAAAAACATTTGTTTACATGCATATCTATGTCATTCAAAGTCTGCTTCTTACCGGTGATGTTTGAAAGGGCCAATGAGTCCATGGAGTCTCCTACACCTTGCTCTGCCTTTCTCAACTCATCAGTGATACACTCCAAGGAGTCTTCATACCATTGCCGGGGGTCCCTCCAAAAGGTTTGCCTTCCCGGTCCACATTGGTCCTCCTCTCTGTCTAGCTCCAGCTCCTGTATCTTCCGAGCACTAGCTGGACCAGGGTGGCTCCCATAAGCAGAGTCTCCCAAGCCGTCCTGGGACTGAGTCCAGTACATCTCAGGTAGGTTTTTCTTACTGATAAATCCAGGGCTGAGGCTATTGTTTTGGGATTGACTGTAGAGCTGACTCTGAGATGGACTTGGAGAAGTTGGTGAGGATAGGTTCACTCCCATGGAAGTAGCATCAGGTTTCAGCCAGGGATCAGAGACCTCCTTTGGTCTGATTCTGTCACTGTTGGGGCTGGTGGCTTCAGGTGACGGTTGATGGAACATCCCGCAGTCTCCGAACTTGAGCAGAAGCTGAGTCATGAAGTCCTCATGCTGCGCCCACTCTTCCGGGTCCTCATCTCCGCCCGCCTCCTGTTCCTCCCTCTCTCTCCAGTACCTCTCCTCTTCCAGTCCTGCCTGGGCCAGCTTTCGCCCTACAATATCAATGTCCCGATTGACATTGGTGTCTATGCCCCCGTCTGCGTCTCCATTGGTGCACTTGCACTCTGAGGGGTTGACGGGAGCAGGAGGGGGGCTCAACACTTGGGACTGTCTCCACTGATCTGCAGGCCTGCTCTTCCCCATGCGGACACTGCGACGGGACTCGCGGGAGCGGGCCGACTGGAAAGCCGAATCAGCCGAATCCGAGGCGTGGACATCCTCGCCCTGACTGCAGGCCTTAGAGCAGTAGATGCGACCCTCTTTGGGCAGGAAGGGACATCCCAGCAGGGAGGCTTTGCACTGGGCACAGCAGAAACACTGGTCGGTGGCGTGCCAGTGGACCCCTTCGTAGGTCATCTGGGCGTGGTCCACACCTAGGTCATTAAGAAGGGAGAGGACATTTTCATTAGAAACCTCTAATGAAGGTTCCCCACTCACCACCTCAAACGAAGGCAGCTGCTTGATCCTTTTGGTCACTCAAGTTCATTCAAGGAGCTCCTTGCTTCACATAATGAATCGATTATTGCTTACCGATGTTCTCGCCACACGCCTCGCAGTACTCTGCGTAGAGCGACTCGAAGCAGCCGCAGCAGTAAGGACGGCCATCCTTCATGATGTACCGCTGGCCCCCGAGCATGGCCTCACACTCGTAGCAGGCAAAGTGCTTCATGTGCCAATGACGTCCCTCGGCCTCTGTGCACTCATCAGCCAGGATGATCTAGGAGTGACACCAGATGTTGGTTAATCCCGAGCAGTTCAATTTGGTCAGCAGAGCATAGCATTGTACATTATTGAAAGTTAATACTTGTGTTACTGTAATTATTCGCATTCAGTGGGTGGGGCGGCAATAGCTCAGTGGGTAGAGCGGGTGGACAGAGCGGGTTGTCCACTAACCGTAGGGTCGGCGGTTCGATCCCCTTGATCCCCCTCCTCCTCCAACTGTTCACATGTCGAACCCCACAAATGTACTGATTGTAAGTCGCTTTGGACAAAAGCATCTGCTAAATGCCCCTTTACCCTTTATTTCACAAATCTGCTGTTGTGTGTGTGTGTGTGTGTGTGTGTGTGTCTGCATAGTACAGATCGTTGAGCAGAGATGAGATGCAATGTGCCGACACCTCACGGTGCGGCCGAGAACCAAACGAGAACAGCGTTTGTCGAGGACCGGGCCGCACACCATCGCGCACACCGCCAGGAATAGAAAGCGTCCGCTTACCTCATCGCACGCGGAGCACCGTGGCTTCAGCACCTCGGCGTGGTGCCGCCCGCAGTGGATCTTGCCGTTGTGGTGGAAATAGATGAGGTCCACCAGCAGCTCCTGACACGTGGAGCACGAGAAGCACGCCGGATGCCAGCAAGGGGTGGGCCCCGCCCTGGACGCAAAGATGGCCATCTCCCCTCCGTTGATCCCTCCGCTGCACTGTTTGAACCGAAACAAAATGGAGGTGACGTGAGCAAACGGACAGATGGGCAGGTGGACAACGGGTTGCTTTTCAAGCGCCAAATGACGTGAGGAATTTTTGAGTAGGTTGCAAATCCATCGCGACTTTGGAAGTCAAGGGACAAGCTTTGCATGGGGCTGGGTACCAAACACACCCTGGAAACTGTCAATGTGGTTGACATTTAAGAGGATTATGGGGGATTTCTATTCAAAACAGACCTGTGTTATTCTATTAATGCCCCTGACTCAAGAGGAATGTAAAACGAGCAAGCAAAGCATTCGAGGAAGGAAGAAGATCATCTTGTGTAGGTTTGACGTTTCAGTTACAAGCGAGATGACAACAATGGCAGGCCAAACAACAGGTGTTTGCACTCCATGAGATATACTATACCGCCGGTGGAATTTTAAATATTTACAGTAGATCCACAATATCCTTTCTAAAACCGTCACAGCCTGTTGCATTCGCAGTAAATGCCATTTGCAATCAAAGACGCGAAACCAGTTACCATTACCATTTTTTGGCAGCGGTGAGTTCTGGATCAGCACACCACTTCAACCGGGCAACAACAGCCATGGAGACCCTCAAACACACCCAAGTGAGCACTTACCGAGACCCCCGTGAACTCGCGTAGCCTCGGCATCGAACATCAAAAAGCATTTAATTATTTATAGACGGGCTTCTGCTGTTGTTCCACACACCGGGCCCTCGCTCTGGCTGATCATGTGACCCCCCCCCCCCCGGAGAGCGAAATTGGCCGAGCGTGTCTGAACATACAACCGCGAGTCTTTATATAACCCAGTGGAACCATGAGACGCACCGAGAGGAGGCGTGGGGGGGGGGGGGGGGGTGGCCATGGGATACCGTGCCCAGCTGTTAACCATTATTACCAGGCCGGACCCGGGCCTTGAGTACGGTGGGGTGTCATGTGTCCCCTGGAGCTCAAGCACCCGGAAACTCAATCCCGGCAGTGCGTGTGTGTGTGTGTGTGTGTGTGTGTGTGTGTCTGTGTGTGTATGTGTGTGCTTGTGTATCTGTGTGTGTGCTTGTTACTATGTGTATACACCAGTATGTTTAGTATGAGTAGAGGAGTGTGTGTGTGTGTGTGTGTGTGTGTGTGTGTGTGTGTGTGTGTGTGTGTGTGTGTGTGTCCGTCACTGTGTGTGTGTGTGT